>UESW01001567.1:392632-418365 GCA_900491605.1 Calamus simplicifolius | reverse complement strand
CTAAAAATCATTCAGTTATAGGATCAAAATGGATATAGAAATAAACTAGATGAAAATGGCATAGTAATTAGAAACAAGGCTAGATTGGTTGCAAAAGGATATAATCAAGAAGAAGGTATTGATTTTGATGAAACCTTTGCGCCAGTAGCTAGATTAGAAGCCATTAGGCTATTACTTGCATTTGCATGTCATATGAATTTTAACTTATTTCAAATGGATGTTAAAAGCGCATTTTTAAATGGATTTATAAATGAAGAAGTTTATGTAGAACAACCACCAGGTTTTGAAGATCATGAATTTTCAAATCACGTTTTAAATTGCACAAAGCATTATATGGTTTGAAACAAGCACCTAGAGCTTGGTATGATAGGCTAAGTAAATTTTTAATTGAAAATGATTTCACAAGAGGAAATGTAGATAAAACATTGTTTTTGAAAAGAAAAAGTAAAGATTTACTTGTAGTACAAATATACGTTGATGACATTATTTTTGGTGCTACTAACGATTCTCTATGTCAAGAATTTGCTAAGTTGATGCAGGGAGAATTCGAGATGAGCATGATGGGAGAACTCAACTTCTTCCTTGGACTCCAAATCAAACAAAGCAAAGAGGGAATCTTCATCAACCAAACAAAATACACAAGAGAAATCCTAAAGAAGTTTGGTATGGAATCAATGAAACCCCTCGGAACACCAATGAGTCCTTCATGCAAGCTAGACAAAGATGAAGAAGGTAAAAAGGTTGATCAAAAGTATTATCGAGGTATTATCGGATCCCTTCTTTATTTAACCGCAAGTAGACCAGATATTATGTTTTCTGTATGTTTATGTGCTAGATTTCAATCAGAACCTAAAGAATCACACTTAATTGCTGTTAAAAGAATATTAAGATATCTAAATGGAACAAAAAATGTAGGGTTGTGGTATTCTAGAGACTCCATATTAAACCTAATTGCATACTCAGATTCTGATTATGCCGGATGCAAATTAGATAGAAAGAGCACAAGTGGTGCATGCCAATTCTTAGGTAGTAACTTAATCTCATGGTTTAGCAAAAAGCAAAATTCAGTTGCATTATCAACTACTGAAGCTGAATATGTAGCGGCTGGAAGTTGCTGTGCGCAAATCCTATGGATTAAGCGACAACTTGAAGACTATGATATCACACTTAATAAGACACCCATAAAATGTGATAATACAAGCGCAATCAATTTAACTAAAAATCCAATTCAACATTCAAGGACAAAACACATAGAAATTAGATATCACTTTATAAGAGAACATGTAACTAATGAAGAAATTTGTCTTGAATATGTTAACACTGAAGAACAACTAGCTGATATTTTTACAAAACCTTTAAGCGAAGAAAGATTTTGTTATCTTAGAGGAGAATTAGGGATTTGTGATCCTTTGGAATAGATTTTGAAACCCCTAAGGAAATGTATCTAGAGTTCTTTCAATTTCTCAAAATCTTAAGGAAATTTTATCTAGAACTCATATCAATTTGATCTCTCAAAATCCATGATTTTTAATCATACTCAAAGATCAAATTCCGGACTCATTTCAGACTCTCTGAATCTTTTTTCTCTGAAATGGTCTCGGAGCCGACTCGGACAGTATCGGAGTCGACCCCTGTTTCTGTTGAAACTCGGGAGCCGACCCCCGCTCTGCGCGAGTCGACTCGATGTCGGGTCCGTGCTCTGTGACTACTCGGGAGCCGACTCTACGCTTTGCGCGAGTCGACTCGACGTGGTCCCAGTTTGATTATCTAGGGCACGAGTTGGCCCCATGGACATTTCAATCATTCCCAATCATTCCAAACTCTTTCCAAAGCTTTCCCAAACCTTCCAAAACTCCAAAAACCTCTGATTATTCACTCCATCTAGATCAATGGCACCTAAAACCCGTGGAGCTAGCAGTAGTGGCGCCGGATTGAAGCGGAAACGGACCGTTCGACGACCCGTTCGCGAGCCATCTCCGGATTCGTCCTCCACCCCTTCTCCGAGTGATTCTCCTGCTCCAGCTACCACTCTTCAGGTAGATCACCTTGCCAGTAAGTTATTACAACCGGTAGAAAGGTTGATTTTGAGTTATTTGAGAATGAAGGTTTTATAATAGGTAGACAGTTGATTGAGATGGGACTGAGAAAATGTGTTCACTGGACTGTCCCACGTACCCTGCTCTAGTTAAGGAGTTTTACAAGAATTTGACAGAGGAGATGATGGTTTAGTGAGCGTA
The DNA here is from genome assembly GCA_900491605.1 of Calamus simplicifolius. NCBI lineage: Eukaryota > Viridiplantae > Streptophyta > Magnoliopsida > Arecales > Arecaceae > Calamus > Calamus simplicifolius. The sequence continues at coordinate 416,128 of UESW01001567.1, read as the reverse complement.
GTGAGAGGCATTGGACTGAACATCACTGCCACCATTCTATCTAGACTGTTGAATTTACCCCTGTCTGGACCATCCACTTTTGCCCCAGAGGATAGATCGCCAGCCCTCACAAGATTATTGAACAGAAATTTTGAGGGATTTGAAGAAGTTTTTGCTAGTCAATTGCCTTTGGAGCTGAGATTACTTCACAACATCTGCAGTAGAATTTTGTTTCCCAAGACTGGCAGATTCGACTATGTATCTGAGAGAGATATTTTTATTATGGATGCCGTAGTTTCTGGGAAGCCTATTAATCTGCCTCGGATGATCATTTGGTACATTGCTGATTGTGGTGGAAAGAAGAAGTCAAGTTTGCCCTATGGCATGGTTCTAACGAAGTTATTTCAAAGCCAAGGGATTGCATTTGGTGATAGTGAGCCAAAAAAGGAATTAAGGCATACTGATTTTTACTCTTTGGCTACTATTCATCGAATGGGTTTTGTTAAGAGGAATGGAAGTTGGGAGAGGAAGAATATTGCAGAGGACAGAGCTGTGGAAGCTGAGGCCCCCAGACCATCTGTGAGACATTCATCACCTGAGCCTCCTCAGAGCTCTTTTGTTCCAGATTATGTTCCAGCCCCTGCTTATGTTCCTGATTCTACCCCTGCTCCTGCTCCTGCTCAGACTTCTACTTTATCATCTGTTAGCTTTTCTGATGTACAGTTGGATCAGCTTAGATCCTTATTCAAATCTGAGATAAGTGAGCATGAAAATAGGTTGAAAGATGAATTTGATGAAAAGTTTATGAATTTGAAAGAAGCATTGTATTCACTTAGTGATCGGGTTGCATCTATTGAATCTACTCTTAGTTCATCCACCAGCTCCTTAAGTGAAGACTTGAAGAATATCTTTGGAGAGCTTAAGGATATCTGCGGTGACTCAGAGACCTATTCCCAGTGCAACGCCGAGCTTCAGGATAAGATTTCGACTGCTTGTACTTTTGTAGATAATAAGCTTAAAGATTATGTTAGACTACAATGTGAAGGAATGAAGCAGATAGTTGATCATTTGAATAGGATTACAAGAAGAAACTTTTGATATTTTAATGTAATCTCATTTTGATGTAATGAAGCCAAGTTTACTTTCAATGTAATGAGTATGTTTACATTCTCATGTAATGTCATTTTGAAGTAATGAGAAAGTTTGATGCATTACTTATGTACATTTCAATTGTAAGTATCTTTGAATATCTTGAATGATTATCCTCAATTGATAATTTGAATGGTAAAAGATAAAGAATGATATTGATATAAGCAGTTAATCGATTTAATATATTGAGCTTCCTAACCTTTTTGTTGATTACAAAAAAGGGGAGAGATTTTATTTAATCGTATATGCTTTCAATTAAATATATGCTTTCAATACAATTAAAGTTAAAATTTTAATTTTGAAAGAGGGAGAGATAATTTGAATATTAAAGGAGGAGAGTTAATTTAAATAAAAGGGAGAGATAACCAAGTTATCATTATGCTTAAAATTTGAAAAGGAAAAAATTATTTGCTTGAACTTAAAATTGAAAATTTTGAATGAATTATAAAATTGAGTTTCATAGGGGGAGCTATCTCATTTAGGGGGAGCCTCTCAATGAACATAAAAATTGATCTTGGTATCGGAAAATTTTTCAATACAAACATGCATATACTCAATGTTTTTGTCATCATCAAAAAGGGGAGATTGTTGAGAAATTTGGGAAATTATATTTACCCCAACTTTATTGATTTTGATGATTTCCAAAAGCCATGAGTATTTTAAAGGAAATAATGAGTTTATCAAAAACCTTGAGCTTATTCAAAATGAAAGCACTTTCAATGTTTAAATTCACTAAGTTATGAATCAATTTGAAAAAGAAGTTTCAAGCTCTATATTTAATATTTCAAAAAGAAATTTTTACATGATATATTTCATTCAATGATTTCTTGAAACATGTCTTGAATTCATGCTTAATGTCATATTTATTGTATTCAAGTCATAATATCATTTAAATTTATTCTGGGACGAATTTCAAAGTCAATCAGAAAAATATCTGATTTTTGATACGTTCCGGAGCCGACTCTAGAGTTTCAGAGTCGACTCCTGTAAGTAACTGAGATTTCTGATTTTCTCGAGTCGACCCTTGGATTTCAAGAGTCGACCCCTGACTCTGTGCGAGCCGACTCCTGTCTGTGCGAGTCGACTCCGCTCAAACAACAGAAACCATATTTTTTGAGCACTTCTCGAGTCGACTCCCCACTTTCTTCGAGTCGACCCCCGACTGTCGGGAGCCGACACTTTGGTTTTTCGCGAGTCGACCCTCTAACATTTAAAATGTTTCTATTTTTAGTAATATACTTCGAGCCGACTCCCACAAAGCTCGAGTCGACTCCGCGAAATCTGGGCGCGATTTTTCACGATGACACATCAGCTCCAACGGTAAGATTTTCAAATAACGGCTATATTTCTGTGTTTCTAACGGATATATTTTTGCAGAATCTATAAATAGAGGAGCTCTTTTCAAATCAAATAGATCAATAGAGTGGTGAAAAGAGAGTGGAAAAGAAAATCTTTCAAAAAGAGGGAAAAATAGAGCTTCATTTGAAAAATCATTTGAGTCAAGAAAAGAGATTCAAAAGGAGTGAAATCAAAGAGAGAGATTCGTGTGCTCCTGAGCTACAATCTACAAAAAGTTCAAGAGGAGATCCCAAAGAAACCAAGAGCAAATCAAGATCTTCCAACCTAGAAAGAAAAGAAGAAAAGCTTCAACCAACATCCAAAAGCCCCAAAGCTAGGAGAATCTGTGCTGAGGCCTGATTCCACACTTCAAAGGAGTTGGAGAAGAGAAGCAAAGAAGCCAAGCCTGCATTCAAGCTTATTAAATCAGACTTTTCTAAACCTAAGCTTTATTTTGATTATTCTGCTCTAGAGGAGCTGTTTCTATTTAAACTCGAAATTATTTTTGTATGCTGATTCAAAGTGGATTGAATCAGTGGAGGTAGTTGTACCTCGTGGTAAGCTTGGGATAGCTTACGTTTTGGGTTCGTTGTGACCCCGTTAAAACAACGAGTTGGGTTTTGTGCTGGTAAGCCCGTGTAAAACCGGCTGGGTTCGTTGTGCGCCCGGGAAAACAACAAGTTTGAGTTGTGAGCTTGGAAAACAACTCGGCTGTAATCTAGGAAGATTATAGTGTGGACCCAAGTGAATCTTGGGAGTGGACGTAGGTGCTGGTTGCAACGAACCACTATAAAACCTTGTGTTTGCCGTGCTCATTTGTCTCTCACTCTATCTCTCTTATATTTCTGTTTGTGCATTGCTTAAGTTAATTTCTCTCACTTGCACATCTTGAGTTAATTTGTTTAGAAGATTACAAAAAGTCTTAAATTTTTAAGAACCCAATTCACCCCCCCCCTCTTGGGTTGCCATCTGGGCCAACAATTTCATTCAAGTGCTCAGCAATAGAAGCATCCTCTTTATATTTTAGATTCACAAGTTTTCTGATCAAGAAAGCCTTATTGCCAATTATTTTTCTCTCATAAAGACTTTCTAACTTTTTTCAAAAAGAGTTTGCAGAAGTCTTAGTGAAAACATGGTGAAATATACTATCATCCAACCATTACCGAATAAAATCGACTGCTTTTCGATCTAACATGAACCAGCATCATCTGTCATTGTAACGGGCTTTGCTTTGACCCTTTCAAAGGTCCATATAGATCCTTGCAATACAAGAGGTCCTCCATTCTTGGTTTCCATATCATCCAATTATTTCCGTCATACTGATCATGTGGGAAACATTACCTATCTCCATGATCGCACACAAAAATTTAAGACTAAACCACGCTTTGATACTAGTTGATGGGAAAGAATCCGTATGCGAACAAATACTAGCAGGCCGTAATAAGCAGCGGAACAATAAATAAAATGCATAACCACACAATCACATAGAAACACCAAGATTTACGTAAAAAATTTCTTTAAGATAAAGGAAAAAAAACCATGGGCAAGCCAGAGAAGAAGATCCACTATAAAATAAAAATATTCAAGTCTCAAAGTCCCTTGCCAGAACTTAAGAAACAATCACAAGAGAATAATAGGGATATAAGGATTACGTCACCGAAAAATACGGTCTTCTTCATTACTTTTTTTTTTTTTTTTCCCTTATCTTCTTCTTCTTCTCTTGTTTTTCTTCCTCCTTTTCTTCAAGCGGAATCCATGTTCACCATGGAATCAATGCTCACCAAGAAGAAGGATGTCACGCCCCAGACCCAAAATTTTGAGCTAGGGTGACAACCCGCCGCATGTCGGGCATGCAAGGAGTCCCAAAATTTACACATTGATCAATATAAGGCAATAATTATAATTAGGCCATTCAAATCCATAACTTAACACAAACCATAAATATAAGTTTGGGCTACAAGCCCTACACACAATCAATATAGTTCTGGGCTACAAACCCTACACACAAGTAATACTGGGGTTACAATGATATCAAGAAAATGATTTATATAGAAGCTCCATCTACCCCATAAATCCATCTTCAATCCTGAGGCTCTGAAAAACATTGTGAGATTTACATGAGCTCACACTCAATAAGTAAGCCTATAATAATAATATAAAATAGCCATATATCATCATATCTTATCAAGATATTATCAAGTCATAATTTCATAAACTTTCAATTCAAATGCATTTATCATGCTATCATAACAGGCATATCACTACTCAATTAATTTGGAATCTTATACAATAAATACCAAAAAATGCATGGTAAACAACCCACTGTTTATATGATCATTTTTATATTATATTTTATGTGTCCCATGGCCCTGCTACACCTCAATTAGCGTACATCCTCTAGATGTGTGTGGCCTCCACATGCCACCTCATCGTCAATCATAGCACATCCTCTAGATGTGTGGCCTCCACATGCCATATTATCATTAGTCAGAGCACATCCTCTGGTTGCGTGGCCTCCACATGCCATATCATCATCAGTCATAGTGCATCCTCCAGATGCGTGTGGCCTCCACATGCCATCTCATAATCAATCAGTACACATCCTCTAGATGTGTGTGGCCTCCACATGCCATATCATCGCCAGTCATAGCGCATCCTCTAGATGCGTGTGGCCTCCACATGCCACCTCATAATCAAACAGAGCACATCCTCTAGATGTGTGTAGCCTCCACATGCCACGTCATAGGAGAACCGCGGCGATACATATAAATATAATTCTGGATCATCATTATACATGCATATCACACATCATGCATCGTCATAAGCATAATCTTTTCATATCACATAAACAGTGGTTTGTACATTCTTAATCATTGCATGTAACCAATTCACTTTGCAAAGTTAAAAATAAACATGTACATCATATTTGGCATAAACACAATCAACCATTACTTTGCAAATTAATACCAACTATTATAGCAAATATTCAATTAAATACTCATGATACAGTTTACCAATTTCCAAATAATCAATAAAACTCAATTTCATAAGTATGCATAAAATTATAAATACAACAATTTATAATTTATAAAATTATTATATTTGGCTTACTTACCTCAATACGCAACTCCAAAATGATAAACCAGCTACTTGGATAACTGGGCACGTACAGAATTATTTTTCATAATTAGATCTTTAAAATTTGAATAATAAAAAGATTCCTACAACTCTACCCGAACTAATCCACGGGCCCGACTTTGGGCTTGAATATCTCCCAATAAAGCGTCCAAATAGGGAAATAAAATTACCCCAAGAAACTAGAATTCATCCTGAATCTGGTCCATAATTTTATTTTCATTTCTTGTCCCATTATAGAGTCTAAAACCCTGCCCAAAAAGGGCTCCAGGAACGGCCCAACAGGCCCATAGGATGGCAGCCCATCCGGCCCGATCCGTTGTCTTCCTCCCAGATCCCCTGTTTCAACCGAAAAAGGGGCTAGGATGAGCCGGCGGCCAGGGCTACACCGGCCAAATAGGAGGCGGCCCGACCGTCATTGGTCGGACTGAAGCAGGCCGCCGCCACGGCCGGCCACCCCCCCTTTCTCTCTCTCTCAATTTCTCTCCCACTCTCTCTTTTTCTCTTTTGTCTCCCGCGCGACGCGGTCTGTGCCAGCGTCGACTCCGGCCGAATTGGAGTCGGTCCGGCCGCCGTTGCTCGGACCAGAGCCGGCCGCCGCCGCGGCCGGCCCCCTTCCTTCACTCTCTCTCAATTTCTCTCCCTCTCACTCTTTCTCTGTTTCGATTCCCGGGTGGATTTTACCATGCCGGCAGCACGACCGGCCAATTGGAGGTGGCCCGGCCACGTTGGCCGGACCAGAGTCGGCTGCCGTCGCGGCCAGCCCTTCTCACTCCCTCTCATCCTCCAATTTCTCCCTTAAACTCCCCTTCTCTCTCTCTATCAGCCACGGCCTGTTACAGCGCCAGCGGCACGGTCGGCCTATTGGCCGGCCGGATCTCCCCTCTATCTCTCTTCCTTTCTCTCTCACGCTCTCTCCCTCCCTCTCTCTCTGGCATGGACAGAGAAGGATTACCTGAGGAAGACGTCTGCCAAGATGAAGGAGGGAGTCACCCTCCGTTACCCTTTAAACCCCCACATGATGCTTCGGTCAGGTAAAAAGATCGAGAACCCAGACGATTGGCCAATAGCCTAAGCGACAACAGGACACCCTAGATGCCAGGTGTCCATATTTAAAGCTAGGGGTTACATCCCCCCCCTTATAAAAAATTTCGTCCTCGAAATTGACATACTTTCAAATATACTATAGAATTCAAATATGATCTATCAACAATCTTGAATAGAGAATTTACCTGCAAATAATTGTGGATACTTCTTTTCATTTCTTCCTCAAGTTCCCAAGTAGCCTCCCTCTCAGAGTGATTACTCAATTGAACCTTGACATAGGGAATGGTGCGGCGCCTCAGGACCTGATCCTTTCGATCCACGACACGCACATGATGCTCCTCATAAGATAAATCTTTCCTCAACTGAATAGGCTCATATTCTATTATATGGCTTGGATCGGAAACATACTTTCTCAACATAGAAACATGGAACACATTATGTACACCGGATAGAATCGGAGGCAATGCTAAGCTGTAAGCCACCTCTCCAACTCTGCTGAAGATCTCAAAAGGTCCAATATACCGTGGACTCAGCTTTCCTCTAATCCAAATCTCATCACATTATTGGTTGGTGATACTCTTAAGAATACATGGTCCCCAACCTGAAATTCCAATTCCCTTCTTCTAACATCAGCATAGCTCTTCTGTCTGCTCTGAGCTGTACGAAGATGCTCCCTGATCAAATGCACCTTATCCACTGTCTGTTGAATCAGCTCAGGGCCTAACAATTTCCTTTCTCCCACATCATCCAACATAAAGGAGATCTGCACCTCCTACCATACAAAGCCTCAAATGGAGCCATCTGGATACTGGCTTGGTAACTATTATTATATGCAAATTCTACCAAAGGCAAATGATTATCCCAAGCACCACCCAAGTCCATCACACAGGCTCGCAACATGTCCTCTAAAATCTGTATGGTTCTTTCTGATTGTCCATCTGACTGGGGATGATAAGCAGTACTGAAGTTTAATTTGGTTCCCAAGGCCTTATGAAGACTCTTCCAAAATTGAGATACAAACCTGGTATCCCGATCTAATACAATAGATACAGGAACACCATGGAGTCTCACGATCTGCTCAATATACAAATTAGCCAATCTTTCACTAGAGACCCAACTCTGAAAGGTAGGAAATGAGCTGACTTTGTTAGTCTGTCCACAATAACCCATACTGCATCATTATTCTTGAGAGTTTTGGGCAAACCAGTCACAAAATCCATAGTAATCTTTTCCCATTTCCATTGAGGAATCATCAAAGATTGAAGAGGCCCGCAGGCCTTTGATGCTCGGCCTTCACTCGCTGACACACCAAGCACTTGGCTACATATTGAGCAATCTCCCTCTTCATGCCCTTCCACCAAAAATTTTCCTTTAAATCTCTGTACATCTTAGTGCCACCTGGATGCACAGTATATGGAGAGTAGTGAGCCTCTTTCAAGATTTCGGCCTTTAGCTCCCCAACATTTGGCACACAAAGTCTACCTTCAAATCTCAGAATCCATCATCCTTGATATAAAATTCCTTCTGAACTCATGACTGCACAACTTCCCTAATTCTTTGCAGATCTGGATCTTCAATCTGGGAGGACTTGATTCTATCGACTAAGGTCGGCTGAAGTACAAGTGCTGCAACAATCCCATCAGACTGCTGAACTCTCAATCCAACCTCCACCTCTCAAGGTCTCTCAAAATGTGAGGCTGGACGTAATCATAGCAGCTAAATCTGAAGATGACTTTCTGCTCAAGGCATCAGCCACAACATTGGCCTTCCTAGGATGATAATGCAGATTCAGATCATAATCCTTTAGTAGCTCCAACCACCTTCTTGCCTCAAATTCAATTCCTTTGTGTGAAGATGTATTTTAGACTTTTATGGTCTGTATACACATCACACGATACTCCATAAAGATAATGATGCCAAATCTTCAAAGCAAAAACCACAGAAACTAACTCCAGATCATGAGTAGGGTAATTCTGCTCATAAGGCTTCAGCTGTCGGGAGGCATAGGCTATCACCTTTCCATTCTGCATCAGGACACATCCCAATCCTTTCCAAGAAGCATCCGTATATAGAGTAAATCCCTCAGATCCTATCGGAAGAACAAGGATGGGAGCTGACACCAAGCGTTGCTTTAACTCCTTGAAACTTTTCTCACACTCCTCTGTCCAGTCAAACTTCACTCGCTTTTGGGTTAAGCGATTAGGGGTAGAGCAATGCGAGAGAAGTCCTCCATAAATTTACGATAATAACCAGCTAGCCCCAAGAAACTTCTGACTTCTGCCACATTGGAAGGTCGGCTCCAGCTACTGATAGCTTCAATCTTTTTCGGGTCCACAGATATGCCATCTTTAGAGATTATATGACCCAAGAAAGAGACTTGATCCAACCGAAACTCACACTTCTGCAGCTTGGCATAAAGCTTCTTCTTCCGAAGAATCTGTAGCACAATCCTTAAGTGATCTTCATGCTCCTTATGGCTCTTGGAGTAGATCAAAATATCATCAATGAAAACCACAACAAACTGATCCAAGAATGGCTTAAAAATTCTGTTCATCAAGTCCATGAATGCTGCCGGGGTGTTAGTCAAACCAAACGGCATCACCAAGAACTCATAGTGGCCATATCTGGTTCCGAATGCAGTCTTAGGCACATCCCCCTCTTTGACTTTGAGTTGATGGTATCCTGACCTAAGATCAATCCTTGAGAATATCCGGGCTCCTTGGAGTTGATCAAACAAGTCATCAATCCTCGGCAGAGGGTACTTATTCTGCACTGTTACCTTATTAATTTCTCGGTAATCAATGCAGAGCCAAAGACTGCCATCCTTCTTCTTAACAAATAGAACTGGAACACCCCAAGGAGAAACACTGGGTCTGATAAATCCTTGATCAAGAAGCTCATGCAATTGATCCTTCAATTCCTTTAGCTCTGCCGGGGCCATGCGGTAAGGGGCCTTAGATATAGGTCCAGTTCCAGGAACTAAATCAATGGAGAATTCAACCTCCCGATCTGGAGGAAAATTAGTCAATTCTTTAGGGAAAACATCAAGGAATTCTTGGGCAATAGGAATATTCTCCAACTTGATATCCTCCTTCTGAAGATCCTTGACTACAGCAAGAAATCCTTGACCACCATTCATCAGATACTTTCAACCTGCAGCACTGATATGAACACTGAGGCTAGTTGTTTCTGACCACCAGTAAAACTGAACTCAGGCTGACTTGGAATTTTGAAGTTGACAATCTTCCCGAAGCAGTCTACTAAAGCATGGTAAGAGGCCAACCAATCCATTCCAAGGATAACATCAAAGAATTTCAGTGGAAGAACAATTAGATCAGCATTTAACTTCCTATCTCCATAACAATCGAACAGGATTTGCAAACTGTGTCAACCCTCATATTGTCTCTATTTGGAAAAGCAATATGCAACTCTTGCTCTAGAGGAACAGGTGTCAATGATGTGTTCTTGTCAAGATATGTGTCAGATATGAAAGAATGCATGGCACCCGGGTCAATTAAAGTTTGAGCATAAGTAGTACCTACTTTAATCATTCCTGAACATAAGTGAAATTTATTTTAACATCAAATATTTAACCTAATGTTATAATTAACTATCAATGCATTGCACTAGATAAGTATGTAATACTAGATGTCAAATTAAATGGTTTACCTGTCACCACAGAATTAGAGGCGGCAGCATCCTACTGAGTGAGAGTGAAGACCCTTCCCTGGGTTCTCGGTGGCTGCTGCTGATGCTGCTGACTCATCCCTTGACTGGAAGAGGGCTGCTGATTTCTTCGAAGAGGACTGGTGGCAATCTTATGATCAGTCTTTCCATAAAGGAAGCAGGCACCCGGCCCACCACGGAAAGGTCTTCCTGAGTGGAAGTACCCACAGTGGTGGCAGCGAGTCTCCCTATTCCTTTGTCCTGCTGGGGCCTGATGTGCACCTTTCTTCTTGGCTTGAGCATGGGGTAGGCCAGAAGTAGACCATTTCCTCTTCCTCTGCTGCTCCCAATCCCTCTAAACTGTATTCATATCCCTCTCAATCACCAAGGCCTTATTCACCACAGCACTATAAGAATGTAGCTTGAATGCATTGACTGCCTGCATCAGTCTGGGTCACAGTCCCTCAGTGAATCTGGTGATCTTGGCCATTTCTTTTGTCACAATACTTGGAGCAAAATGGGCCAACCTGGTGAATTCAGCTTCATATTGGGCCACAGACAGATTCCTTTGCTCCAGTTTAAGAAATTATGTTTCCATCCGCCGCTTGATACTCCTAGGAAAATATTTGTTGAAAAATACCTCCTTAAACTCTCCCCAAGAAATAACCTGACCACCCCGACGCTGCTCCTCCACTAACCACCAATCATAAGCTTCTCCCTGAAGAAAATAGGTGGCAAATCTGATCCGCTCCATCTCCTGACTACCATGGGTCGTAAAAGCCTTCTCCATGTCTCGCACCCACCGCTCAGCGTCAAAATGGTTGGTGGATCCAGAGAAAGGGGCAGGGGCAAACTTTTTAAAATCTGCAAAGATGCGGCCAATCCCCACTGTTGGGGAGATTGTTAAGAAATTATTGCCCCAATCTTATTGATTTTGATGATTACCAAAAGCCATGAGTATATTAAAAGATGCAATGAGTTTATTTACATGAGCAATGAATTTAATTTAGAACAATCAATGAGTATGTTAAGTATGACTTTAATCAATTTGAAAGTAACTTCAAGCTCCATGTTTAAGCTTTCAAAAAGAAATTTTTATACTTCATATCTCAATCAATGAGTTTTTGAAACATTTCTTGAATTGATTTCTAATGACAATTTTATTGTATTCAAGTCAAAAATTAATTTAAAATGAATATGGAATGAATTTCAAGTCAATCAAAAAATTCTCTGATTTTCGATACGTTCCGGAGCCGACTCTAGAGTTTCAGAGTCGACTCCACTCAGTATACAGAGATGTCTGTTTGTCTCGAGTCGACCCATATGATTTCTCGAGTTGACCCCCGATTTTGTCGAGCCGACTCCATGACTGTGTGAGTCGACTCCGCTCAGACACCAGAGAATTGTTTTTCTGAGCACTTCTCGAGTCGACCCCTTACTTTTCATGAGTCGACCCCCGACTGTCAGGAGTCGACACCTTATTTTTGATGAGTCGACCCTTTGACTTTCTGAATATTTCTATTTTTGGTATCGCGTCTTCGAGCCAACTCGCCTAAAGCTGGAGTTGACTCCAATAAATCTGGGCGTGATTTTTCTGAATGCCAACTCAGCGTCAACGATAAGATTTTTCAATAACGGCTAGATTTCTTTGTGTCTAACGACTATATTTTCGCAGAGTCTATAAATAGAGAGGCCGTTTTCAAATCAAAAGAGAGATATACAAATCAAGAGAGAAAAAGAAAAATCTTTCAGAAAAAGAGGAAAAATAGAGCATCATTTGAAAAATCCGAGATTCAAAATAGAGTGAAAGAAAAGGCGTGAAATCAAAGGAGACTTCATCTGTGCTCAAGTTCATCAATCCAAGAGAAGTCTAGAAGAAAATCTAAGAGCCATTCAAGAGCAAATCAAGAGATTTTCAACATTCAAAGAAAGGAAGAAAAAGCTCAAATCAACTCCAACTTTTAATCCGTGAAGAAACTGAGCTGAGGCCCGATTCTACACTTCAAAGGAGTTGAGGAAAAGAAGAAAAGAAGAAAAGCTTGCACTCAAATCAAATCTAAACAGGCTCTTCTAAACCTTGCTTTTATTTTGAAATATCTGCTCTAAAGGAGCTATTTTGTATTAAACTTATATTTTCATCTTGTGGTTTACTAATTCAATCTGAGGGTTGAAATTAGTGGAGGTAGTGTACCTCGTCACAATCTAAGGTTAGCTTGTGTGTTGGGTTTTGTGCTGGTAAGCCCGTGTAAAACCGGCTGGGTTCGTTGTGATCCTGGGAAAATAACAAGTTTGAGTTGTGAGCTTGTAAAACAACTCGGCTGTAATCAAGGAAGATTATAGTGTGGACCCAAGTGAATCTTGGGAGTGGACGTAGGTGTTGGATACACCGAACCACTATAAAATCTTTGTGTTTGCCGTGTCTCCTTTATCTCTATCTCTATCTCTATCTTATTGATTGTATTTTATTTTTGCATCTGCATTCACTTTCACTCACTAAGCAAACAAATTTCAAAAGGTTTAATTTTTTAAAGAACCCAATTCACCCCCCCCCTCTTGGGTTGTCATCTGGGCCAACAATTGGTATCAGAGCTAGTGCTCATTAGATTTTGATCACACGATCAAGAGCTAAAGATCCAAATGGCAACTCAAGTTGGATCATTTGCTGAAGGTCATTCTACGAATAGACCTCCACTGTTTAATGGTTCAAATTATTCATATTGGAAAGCTAGAATGAGGATATTCATTCAAGCTTCTGACTATGAACTATGGGGTGTTATAATTAATGGACCTAGTACACCCACACATGTTATTGATGGCACTATTGTTCCTAAGCCCGAAAGGGACTGGATGATAATGATAGGAAGATGGCACAGCTTAACGCTAAAGCCATGAATGTTTTATATTGCTCTTTAGATGCTAATGAATTTAATAGAATCTCCACATGTAATTCCGCAAAGGAGATTTGGGATAGATTAGAGGTTACCCATGAGGGTACCAACAAGTAAAAGAATCTAAAATTAATATTCTTGTTCATAAATATGAGTTGTTTAGCATGGAACAATCTGAAACCATTGCATGCATGTATACTAGATTTACAGATATTGTAAATGGTTTGAAAAGTCTTGGTAAGACATATACTAACTCAGAACTTGTTCGAAAAATTCTTAGGTCACTACCAAGATCATGGGAAGCAAAATGACAGCAATCCAAGAAGCAAAGGACCTCAACACTTTACCCTTAGAGGAGCTTCTAGGATCACTTATGACCCATGAGCTGACAATGAAGCAGCATGTAGAGGAGGACACAAAGAAGAAGAAAGTGATTGCCCTCAAAGCTGCAAAAGAAGAAGAGAGCAGCATGATGATGATGATGATGATGAAGAGACTGCTCTCTTAGCTAAAAAGTTTAAAAGATTCATGAGGAGAAAGAAACCCTTCCACAAGAAGAAATTTGGAGCAAAGTGGGAAGGAGAAAAGGATAAGAACAAGGACAAGGACAAAGAAAAAGAGAAAGACCCCTTGACTTGCTATGAGTGTAATAAACCGGGGCACTTTAGGAATGAATGTCCTAAATTGAAGAAAGCCTACAAAAGAAAAAGAAGGCTTATGTGGCGACTTGGAGTGATAGCGAGAATCTTCTTCCGAAGAAGAAGAACAAAAGGAAGTCGCAAATGTATGTTTTATGGCGGACGACAACGATGAGGTAAGTTCCGATAACCCTTGCGATGAGTTTGCTTTGATGAATTATTTGATGCTTTTAATGAACTTGTCGGCGATTTCAAGGTTTTGAAAAAGAAATACAAGCTTTTGAAAAATAAAAATTAACTTTCATTAAAGAAAAGGAAGATCTTAATAATGAAGTTAAGAAACTTAAATCTGAAAATGAAGTTTTGGTAAAAGAAAAAGAATTAATTTCCAATGAAAATGATAAACTAAGGAAAGAGGTTGAAAAATATAAGAACATAGTTGATAAGTTTACCTTAAGCTCAACTAAATTAGACATGTTATTAAATAGTCAAAAAGCAGTTTTTGACAAAGCCGGATTAGGGTATAACACTTTAGAAAACAAAAATCACTGAAAAATATTTTTGTAGTGCTGGCCAAAGTAATTTTACATGCTTTAAATGTAATCAAAAGGACATAAATCTTTGAATGTAAAATTCTAAAACCTAATAAAAACTTAAATATTAAAGGAAGAAAATATGGGTTCCGAAAGGAACAATATTTGTTGCTACTAACCATGAAGGACCCAAGAAAGCTTGGGTACCTAAACATAAAGTTTGATTTTATTGCAGGAATGTCTTGTGGCCAAGAGATCAAAGAGAAAGTGGTATCTTGATAGTGGCTGCTCAAGACATATGACGGGTGACAAAGAAGAATTCATCACCCTTGAAGAAAAGAAAGGAGGAGTTGTTACATTTGGCGATAATGGCAAAGGCCAAATCTTGGGGTTGGTAACATTCAATAACTCCCTCCACATTTATTGAAATGTACTTTATGTTGATGGTTTAAAGCATAACTTAATTAGTATAAGCCAATTATGTGATAAAGGTTTTAAAGTATCATTTGAATCTTCTTTATGCACAGTAGCTAATCCATTGATAATAGCATTGTTTTATTGGAAATAGAAATGGCAATGTATACTTGATTGATCTAGACAAATTATCTACTAATAATCATTGCTTAGTTGCTAATAATGCTAATATGAATGAGATTGGTTGGTTGTGGCATCGAAGATTAGGTCATGCAAGCACACACCTAATTTCAAAACTAATTAAAATGGATTAGTTACCTAAAATAGATTTTGAAAATAACAAAATATGTGATGCATGTCAGTTTGGAAAACAAACAAGAAGTTCTTTCAAATCTAAAAATGTTGTTTCAACTTCTAGGCCATTAGAGCTACTTCACATGGACCTTTTTGGACCAACTAGAACCACAAGTCTAGGAGGAAAGAAATATGGTCTTGTGATAGTAGATGATTACTCTAGATTCACTTGGGTAATGTTTTTAGCTCACAAAGATGAGACTTTCTCGATATTCCTGAAATTCTTCAAGAAAGTCAAAATGAGAAAAACACTACCATAGTGTCTCTAAGAAGTGATCATGGAACTGAATTTGAAAATCACTTATTTGAAAGTTTTTGCAATGAAAATGGTATTAATCATAATTTTTCTGCACCTAGGACCCCACAACAAAATGGTGTAGTTGAAAGGAAAAATAGGACTTAGAAGACATGGCCCGTACCATGCTATGTGAAAGTAAACTCCCGAAATACTTTTGGGCGGAAGCTATTAACACAGCATGTTACATTAAATAGAGCCCTAATAAGACCTATTTAAAGAAAACACCTTATGAATTATGGCATGATAGAAAACCCAATATTAAATATTTTCATGCATTTGGTTGTAAATGTTTGTTCACAATAATGGTAAAAATAATTTAGGCAAATTTGATGCTAAATCTGATGAAGGAATATTCTTAGGATATTCAACAACTAGTAAAGCATATAGAGTATTTAACAAGAAAACCTTAGTTGTTGAAGAATCCATTCATGTAGTTTTGATGAATCTTTAGCAACTCGTTCCGAAAAGTTTGATGATGAAGAAGATACAAACATAATTGAAAAGATCTTGAAAAATTAAATATTGATGTATCTTCAGATCATGAGCAAGAAGCTAAAGATAATGATTCACCTAAGGATGATGATACTAACACTAATCATAATGATATAGATCTACCTAGAGATTGGAGATACGCTTATAGTCACCCTAAGGAATTGATTATAGGTGATCCATCTCAAGGAATAAGAACTAGATCATCTATGAGAAATATTAGTAATCATCTTGCATTTGTATCACAAATTGAACCTAAAACTATTGAAGAAGCTGAAAAAGATAATAATTGGATGTTAGCAATGCAAGAAGAATTAAATCAATTCACTAGAAATAATGTATGGACATTAGTAGAAAGACCTAAAATCATTCTGTTATAGGATCAAAATGGGTTTTAGAAATAAACTAGATGAAAATGGCATAGTAATTAGAAACAAAGCTAGATTAGTTGCAAAAGGATATAATCAAGAAGAAGGTATTGATTTTGATGAAACCTTTGCACCAGTAGCTAGATTAGAAGCCATTAGGCTATTACTTGCATTTGCATGTCACATGAATTTAACTTATTTCAAATGGATGTAAAAGTGCATTTTTAAATGGATTAATAAATGAAGAAGTATATGTAGAACAACCACCAGGTTTTGAAGATCATGAATTTTCAAATCACGTTTTTAAATTGCACAAAGCTTTATATGGTTTGAAACAAGCACCTAGAGCTTGGTATGATAGATAAGTAAATTTTAATTGAAAATGATTTTACAAGAGGAAATGTTGATAAAACATTATTTTTGAAAAGAAAAGATAAAGATTTACTTGTAGTTCAAATATATGTTGATGATTTATTTGGTGCTACTAACAATCTTCTATGTCAAGAGTTTGCTAAGTTAATGCAGGGAGAATTTGAAATGAGCATGATGGGAGAACTCAATTTCTTCCTTGGACTCCAAATCAAACAAAGCAAAGAGGGAATCTTTATCAACCAAACAAAGTACACAAGAGAAATTCTAAAGAAGTTTGGTATGGAATCAATCAAACCCCTCGGAACACCAATGAGTCCTTCATGCAAGCTGGACAAAGATGAAGAAGGTAAGAAGGTTGATCAAAAATATTATCGAGGTATAATCGGATCCCTACTTTACTTAACTGCAAGTAGACCAGACATAATGTTTGCTGTTTGCTTATGTGCTAGATTTCAGTCTGAACCTAAAGAATCACATTTAATTGCTGTTAAAAGAATACTAAGATACTTAAGTGGAACAAAAAATGTAGGTTTATGGTATTCTAGAGACTCAACATTAAATCTGATTGCTTATTCTGATTCTGATTATGCTGGATGTAAGTTAGATAGAAAAAGCACAAGTGGTGCATGCCAATTCTTAGGAAGTAACTTAATCTCATGGTTTAGCAAAAAGCAAAATTCAGTTGCATTATCACTACTGAAGCTGAATATGTTGCAGCTGGAAGTTGCTGTGCTCAAATCCTATGGATTAAGCGACAACTTGAAGACTATGGTATCACACTTGATAAGACACCTATAAGATGTGATAATACAAGTGCAATTAATCTAACTAAAAATCCAATTCAACATTCAAGAACAAAGCATATAGAAATTAGATATCACTTTATAAGAGAACATGTTGCAATAATGAAATATGTCTTGATTATGTTAATACTGAAGAACAATTAGCAGATATATTTACAAAACCCTTAAGTGAAGAAAGATTCTGTTATCTTAGAGGAGAGTTAGGGATTTGTGATCCATTAGAATGAATTTGAAACCCCTAAGGAAATTTTATCTAAAATTCTTTCAAATCCTTGATCTTTAAGGAAATCTTATCTAGAATTCATATCTAATTGATCTCCAATGATTATTTTATCAATTTTTATGATCAATTCCGGACACATTTCAGATTATCTGAAACTTTGTTTTTGCTCTGAAATGGTCTCGGAGCCGACTCGGTGAGTATCGGAGTCGACTCCATGTTTCTGCTGAAACTCTGGAGTCGACCCCTCTCTGCGCGAGTCGACTCCACTTCGGGATGGTTTCTGTGACTGTCCGGAGTCGACCCCTCACTTTGCGGGAGCCGACTCGAAGTGGTCCCAGGTCGATTTATCTAGGGCAGAGTCGACTCGCGTTCATTTCTATCTCAAATCCTTCAAAACTCTCTCCAAAATTTTTCCAACCTTCCAAATCCTTAGAAATCCTTGATTAACCTTTCCACTAGATCAAATGGCCCTAAAACCCGTGGTTCTAGCCTTGGTGCGGCCGGGTGAAAAGGAAGAAGGCGGTGAGGAAGACGTGAGGCGTCCCGTCGTGAGCCTCACCGAGCATGGATTCCACCTCATCTCTTCACTCCGAGTGCTTCCCACTACGGCCACATCTCAGGTAGATAGACTTGCCGATAGAGTGATTACAACCGGGAGGAAAGTGATTTTGAATTATTTGAGGCAGAGGTTTTCTTGTAGGGAGACAGTTGATTGAGATGGGATGGGAGAATGTTCTTTAGATTGTCCCACCTACCCGCCCTAGTTAAAGGAATTTTATAAAAATCTAGAGGAGACAATGGATTGTAAGCATCATTAGAGGAAATAGAATAACTGTGACAGTGGATTTACTTCAAGATTGTTGGATCTTCCAGTGTCTGGTACTTCCACTTTTTCTTCTGATGATAGAAGCCCAGCTCTTCTAGATTGCTTAACAGAGATTGTCGGTTTTGAAGAAGTTTTGCAAATCAACTTATCCTTAGAATTGAGACTTCTCCATAATATTTGTAGTAGGATCCTTTCCCAAGATTGGGAGATTTGATATGTATCTGAAAGAGATATTTTGTAATGGATGCTATTGTGACTGGAAAACCCATTAACTTCCCAGTATGATTTATGGTACATTGCTGACTGTGGAGGAAGAGGAAATCTAGTTTGCCCTATGGCATGATTCTAACTAAAATTTTCAAAGCCAAGGGATTGTCATTTCCGATAGTGAGCCAATGAGGAATTTAAGACACACCGATTTTATAGTTTGGCCACTATTCATAGAATGGGTTTGTGAAGAAGAATGGAGATGGGAAAGGAAAGGATGTTGGAAGATAGAGCCGCGGATGTTGAGGCACCTGGACCATCAGTTAGACATTCATTCACCTGCACCTCCGAGCTCTTCTGTTCCTGTTCCAGCTCCTTCCCTGCTCCGTGTTGATCAGCATCTTCTTCATCTGTCGGTTTTTCAGATCTTCAGTTAATGCAGCTCAAAGTCTTCTTGATGATCAGTCTGATAAATTAAATCAGAGTTTGAAATAAATTTATGAATCTTAAAGAAACTCTTATTCATTAGATGATCGGATCACCAAGATTGAATCTACTCTTAGCACTTCAACTGAGTCTTTAAGTGGTGATCTAAAGAATATTTTTGAAGAACTTAAAGATATCTGTGGAGATGGTGAGACCTATGCAAAATGCAATGCTGAGCTTCAAGACAAAATTTGACTGCTTGCACTTTTGTAGATGAAAGACTGAAGGATTATGTTAAGATTCAAACTGATGGAATGAAGAATATATAGATCATTAACTAGGATTGTAAGGATCATTTTTGATGTATAGATGCTTAGTCCTTGCAATGTAATGAAGTTCATATTATGTTTTACATTTTGATACATTGATGTAATGAAAAGTCAGTTTTGAATGCTCAATGTAATCTGAGTTTGAATGTACTTCTCCTATTATCAATGAATCTAGATCTTGTTAAATCATATCTTGAATGAATGAATGTGATTATGTTTGATGCTTCTCTACCTTTTTGTTGATAACAAAAAAGGGGGAGAGTTTTATAACTGTATATGCATGGGAGAAATTAAACTAATTGAATGAATGAGATAAATAAGAATGAATGATTTAGATTCATTACCATAGGGGGAGCTACCTCATTCAGGGGGAGCCTAAGCCTATGAAAATAAAATAAATTCGTTAATCAATCATGCATAAACTCAATGTTTTTGTCATCATCAAAAAGGGGAGATTGTTGGGGAGATTGTTGAAAAATTATTGCCCCAATCTTATTGATTTTGATGATTACCAAAAGCCATGAGTATATTAAAAGATGCAATGAGTTTATTTACATGAGCAATGAATTTATTTAGAACAATCAATGAGAATGTTAAGTATGACTTTAATCAATTTGAAAGTAACTTCAAGCTCCATGTTTAAGCTTTCAAAAAGAAATTTTATACTTCATATTCAATCAATGAGTTTTTGGAACATTTCTTGAATTGATTCCTAATGTCAATTTTATTGTATTCAAGTCAAAAATTAATTTAAAATGAATCTGGAACGAATTTCAAGTCAATCAGAAAATTTCTGATTTTTGATACGTTCCGGAGCCGACTCTAGAGTTTCAGAGTCGACTCCACTCAGTATACAGAAATGTCTGTCTGTCTCGAGTCGACCCATGTGATTTCTCGAGTCGACCCCCGATTCTGTCGAGCCGACTCCATGACTGTGTGAGTCGACTCCGCTCAGACACCAGAGAATTGTTTTTCTGAGCACTTCTCGAGTCGACCCCTTACTTTTCATGAGTCGACCCCCGACTGTCAGGAGTCGACACTTATTTTTGATGAGTCGACCCTTTGACTTTCTGAATATTTCTATTTTTGGTATCGCGTCTTCGAGCCGACTCGCCTAAAGCTGGAGTCGACTCCAACAAATCTGGGCGTGATTTTTCTGAATGCCAACTCAGCGTCAACGGTAAGATTTTTCAATAACGGCTATTTTCTTTGTGTCTAACGGCTATATTTTGCAGAATCTATAAATAGAGAGGCCATTTTCAAATCAAAGAGAGATATACAAATCAAGAGAGAAAAAGAAAAATCTTTCAGAAAAAGAGAAAAAGAGCTCATTTGAAAAATCCGAGATTCAAAAATAGAGTGAAAGAAAAGGCGTGAAATCAAAGGAGACTTCATCTGTGCTCAAGTTCATCAATCCAAGAGAAGTCTAGAAGAAAATCCAAGAGCCATTCAAGAGCAAATCAAGAGATTTTCAACATTCAAAGAAAAAAGAAAAAGCTCAAATCAACTCCAACTTTCAATCTGAAGAATCTGAGCTGAGGCCCGATTCCACACTTCAAAGGAGTTGAGGAAAAGAAGAAAAGAAGAAAAGCCTGCACTCAAATCAAATCTAAACAGGCTTTCTAAACCTTGCTTTTATTTTGAAATATCTGCTCTAAAGGAGCTGTTTTGTATTAAACTTACATTTTCATTTGTGGTTTACTAATTCAATCAGGGGTTGAATTAGTGGAGGTAGTGTACCTCGTCACAAGCTAAGGTTAGCTTGTGTGTTGGGTTTTGTGCTGGTAAGCCCGTGTAAAACCGGCTGGGTTCGTTGTGATCCCGGGAAAACAACAAGTTTGAGTTGTGAGCTTGTAAAACAACTCGGCTGTAATCAAGGAAGATTATAGTGTGGACCCAAGTGAATCTTGGGAGTGGACGTAGGTGTTGGATACACCGAACCACTATAAAATCTTTGTGTTTGCCGTGTCTCCTTTATCTCTATCTCTATCTCTATCTTATTGATTGTATTTTGTTTTTACATCTGCATTCACTTTCACTCACGCTAAGCAAACAAATAATTCAAAAGGTTTAATTTTTTTTTAAGAACCCAATTCACCCCCCCCTCTTGGGTTGTCATCTGGGCCAACACCCACCAGGGTTGAGGTGGAGTAGGCTGGGTCAATGGTATGGATAGAGTAGGTACGGATGACTGAATTTGTGGAGCAGGAGGGACAAGCTGAGTCTGTGGAACAGTAGGGGCAGGCTATATCTGTTGAATAATAAGGGCAGGCTGAGTCTGCGGAACAGTGGGAGTAGGCTGAGTCTGCGGGGCAGAAGTGGTGGACTGAGTGGATAAAGCTTGCAGGATCTGATGCTGCATGTCTCGCATCGACTGAGCCATGCCCGAAAGAACCTGAAGCATCTCGCTCTGGAGTCGCTGATGATCAGCCCCGACTGGATTGACAGGGGCAGCACCTCCAGTAGCTTCTTGACCTCCTGGTTGACCGACATTTCCAACCTGGGAACCTTCATCATTTTGTTGGCTTCCAGTGTGACGAGTCAATCCTATCTCCTGGTAAACTTTTCATGTCAGGCTTTAAAAACATAAGGTTTGAAGTTCATATAACGTGATAATTGTCTCAATGTCATCCTATTAATTTGCCTAAAGTGTCATCATGTATATGTCCCTAAGATCAAAACCAAGGCTCTGATACCACAAAAGCTGTCACGCCCCAGACCCAAAATTTTGAGCTAGGGTGACAACCCGCCGCATGCCGGGCATGCAAAGCATCCCGAAATTTACACATTGATCATATAAGGCAATAATATAATTAGGCCATTCAAATCCATAACTTAACATAAACCATAAATATAAGTTTGGGCTACAAGCCCTACACACAATCAATATAGTTCTGGGCTACAAACCCTACACACAAATACTGGGGTTACAATGATATCAAGAAACTGATTTATATAGAAGCTCCATCTACCCCATAAATCCATCTTCAATCCTGAGGCTCTGAAAAACATTGTGAGATTTACATGAGCTCACACTCAATAAGTAAGCCTATAATAATAATATAAAATAGCCATTTATCATCATATCTTATCAAGATATTATCAAGTCATAATTTCATAAACTTCCAATTCAAATGCATTTATCATGCTATCATAACAGGCATATCACTACTCAATTAATTTGGAAGCTTATACAATAAATACCAGAAAATGCATTGTAAACAACCCACTGTTTATATGATCATTTTATATTATATTTTATGTGTCCCATGGCCCTGCTACACCTCAATCAGCGCACATCCTCTAGATGTGTGTGGCCTCCACATGTCAATCGTCAATCATAGCACATCCTCTAGATGTGTGGCCTCCACATGCCATATCATCATCAGTCAGAGCACATCCTCTAGATGCGTGGCCTCCACATGTCATATCATCATCAGTCATAGCGCATCCTCTAGATGCGTGTGGCCTCCACATGCCACCTCATAATCAATCAGCACATCCTCTAGATGTGTGTGGCCTCCACATGCCATATCATCGCCAGTCATAGCGCATCCTCTAGATGCGTGTGGCCTCCACATGCCACCTCATAATCAAACAGAGCACATCCTCTAGATGTGTGTGGCCTCCACATGCCACATCATAGGAGAACCGCGGCGACACATATAAATATAATTCTGGGTCATCATTATACATGCATATCACATCATGCATCATCATAAGCATAATCTTTTCATATCACATAAACAGTGGTTTGTACGTTCTTAATCATTGCATGTAACCAATTCACTTTGCAAAGTTAAAAAAAACATGTACATCATATTTGGCACAAACACAATCAACCATTACTTTGCAAATTAATACCAACTACTATAGCAAATATTCAATTAAATACTCATGATACAGTTTACCAATTTCCAAATAATCAATAAAACTCAATTTCATAAGTATGCATAAAATTATAATACAACAATTTATAATTTATAAAATTATTATATTTGGCTTACTTACCTC
>UESW01001567.1:213461-391551 GCA_900491605.1 Calamus simplicifolius | reverse complement strand
GCCGATCGGGATCAGGGCTTGGATCGATCGCAATCATTGGATCGTCACCGATCGGACCGATCGCCATGGTCCGAGATCGGTCGTGCCGATCGGGATCACGGCTTGGATCGATCACAACCGTCGGATCGTCGCCGATCTTGGACCGATCACAACGGTCCGGGATCGGTCGTGGCCGATCGGGATCAGGGCTTGGATTGATCGCAACCGTCGGATCGTTGCCGATCGGACCGATCGCCACGGTCCGAGATCAGTCGTGGCCGATCGGGATCGGGCTTGGATCGATTGGAACCGTCGGATCGCCAGCAATGTCGGGATCCGATCGCATTGGTCTGGATCAGACCGATCTGCCATCGGTCCGAGATCGGTCGTGGCCGATCGGGATCAGGGCTTCGATCGATCGAAAACGTCGGATCACTTATAATTACTCAAAAAAAAAAGTTGTTAAAAAGTTTTGAAAAATATTTTAAAATTATTGCGACGCACAATAACGTCGTCAGCAGTATTAATTATATAATATTGCGAATAATTTGCGCGAATATATTATCATAAATTATTAATATTAACGTTAATAAATAATTAAGAATATTTGCGACTCCGTAGCGACTCATTTTAGGAAAAAAATAAACAAATATTGCGACGACACTTATGCGTCGCAATTAATTTTAGTTAAAATTTTTTTTTCAGTATTAAAAATAAAAGCAATATAATATTGCGACGCATAAGTTGCGTCGCAATGTTTTTAAAATAAATTTATGTAATTAAAAATTTTATAAAATATATTGCGACGCAATTTTTCGTCGCAATTATTAACATTAATTACAAATATTATCATTTATAAATATTAAAAAATTATTGCGACGCCTTAGCGACACATTTTTTTTAAAAAAATAAATAAATATTGCGATGAAATATATGCATCGCAATTATATTATTAAAATACATATAGCTGATTAAAAATATTAAAAAATTTATTGCGACGCATTTTTGCGTCGCAATGCAACGCACTGCATCGCAATTATTGTAATAAGTTATTAAATCAATTCGATGCCTTAGCGACGGGATATTGGCGCCAAGTTAGCGACGCATTAGCGACGCAATTATTGGCGTCGCTATTTTTCATAAATTAATAATAAAACCATATTAACGATGGATTAGCGACGCACTTATGCATCGCTAAGACATAATAAATTAAAAAAATATTGCGACCATATAGCGATGCAAATAATTGCGTCGCTAAGTACTTATATATAAACCAGCCTTCTCTTCTTCTTCTTCCTCGTCTTGACCTAGCCGCCGCCGTGCTCTAAATATTTCCGGCTCCCACCTCGCTGCTCCGGCGCCTCCCCTGTGGTCCTCCGGCTCCCC
Source organism: Calamus simplicifolius (assembly GCA_900491605.1). Classification (NCBI taxonomy): domain Eukaryota; kingdom Viridiplantae; phylum Streptophyta; class Magnoliopsida; order Arecales; family Arecaceae; genus Calamus; species Calamus simplicifolius. The sequence goes on along the minus strand of UESW01001567.1, from coordinate 390,186 downwards.
GGCGTTCTCATCCGACTCCGGCTTCTTCTTTCGACCAAGGTAAGCCCCTACACTCTAATTTTTTTTTTTTAATGATTTTCCTCCGACCACGGTCGCTGCCGTGGCCGTCTTCTCCGGCCACGGCCGCTGCCGTGGCCGACAGTGGCCTGGCCACGGTGGTCAGGCCACTGTCACAAAAAAAATTTTTTTTTTTCTTAACAGGGGGCGGGGGGGAACCCCCCCCCCTTTTTATTTCTTGTCTGGCCACGGCCGTGGCCACGGCCGTGGCCGCGGCCGGACAAGGCGGCCACGGCCGCTGCCGTGGCCGGCAGTGGCCTGGCCACGGTGGCCAGGCCACTGTCACAAAAAAAAATTTTTTTTTTTTAACAGGGGGGGGGGGTTTCCCCCCCCCCTTTTATTTCTTGTCCGGCCACGGCCGTGGCCGCAGACGGACAAGGTGGCCACGGCCATTGCCGTGGCCGTCTTCTCCGGCCACGGCCGCTGCCGTGGCCGGCAGTGGCCTGGCCACGGTGGCCAGGCCACTGTCACAAAAAAAAAAATTTTCCCCCTTTTATTTCTTGTCCGGCCACGGCCGTGGCCGCGGCCGGACAAGGCTGCCACGGCCGCTGCCGTGGCCGGCAGTGGCCTGGCCACGGTGGCCAGGCTACTGTCACAAAAAAAAATTCTTAACAGGGGGTGGGGGGGGGGGAAACCCCCCCGCCCCCCCCCCCCTTTATTTCTAGTCCGGCCACGGCCGTGGCCACGGCCGCTGCCGTGGCCATCTTCTCCGGCCACGGCCGCTGCCGTGGCCGGCAGTGGCCTGGCCATGGTGGCCAGGCCACTGTCACAAAAAAAAATTTTTTTTTCTTAACAGGGGGTGGGGGGCTTCCCCCCGCCCCCCCACTTTTATTTCTTGTCCGGCCACGGTCGTGGCCACGGCCGGACAAGGCGGCCATGGCCGCTGCCGTGGCCGTCTTCTTTGGCCACGGCCGCTGCCGTGGCCGGCAGTGGCCTGGCCACGGTGGCCAGGCCACTGTCACAAAAATCTTTTTTTTTTTTCTTAACAAGGGGGGAACCCCCCACCCCCCCCCCCTTTTATTTCTTGTCCGGCCGCGGCCATGTGGCCAGGCCACTGTCACAAAAATTTTTTTTTTTTCTTAACAGGGGGGGAACCCCCCACCCCCCCCCTTTTATTTCTTGTCCGGCCACGGCCATGGCCGCGGCCGGACAAGGCGGCCACGACCGCTGCCATGGCCGGCAATGGCCTGGCCACGGTGGCCAGGCCACTGTCACAAAAAAAAAAATTTTTTTTTCTTAACAAGGGGGGGGAACTCCCCCCCCCTTTTTGTCTTGTCCGGCCATGGCCGCGGCAGCGGCCAGACAAGGCGGCCACGGCCGCTGCCGTGGCTGGCCAGACCACTGTCACTAAAAAAAAAAATTGGCCACTGTCACTAAAAAAAAAAAAATAGTTAGGGGGGCCACAGAGCTGTTTGGATAGACTGATTGTTTGTCTTGATTATTCAATAATATTTGTAATGCTAGATAGGAAGTCTTGTTGTATTATTATTTAATTTGTATAATGTTTATGCAATAATTAATTTAAGCAGAATGTTTATGCAATAGTATTTGTGCATTTGTAATTATTTACATTTGTTATGTCTTGATTATTTATATTCTGCTACAAACTAAATGATGCATTAAATTATATAATGCTAAATAAAAGTCTTGTTGTAATAATATTTAATTTTCAGCAACAAATTAGTAGTTTCAATGATTTACATTTTAGTATTCGCAAACATTTGTATTTGACACAATAATCTTAAAAAGTTAGTGATTACATGTATAATTCACAAGAAGTTAAGAATAACAAGCATAAGTTCGATTGTCTTCGGACTTCCATAATCACAGCACTTTAACCTTTAGACCCGTTTGAGAATTTGTAAGCCTTAGTCTTGCAAATTCTCAAATTGTCCTGGTGGACAGTTTGGGAATATTTCTTGCGACATGTTAGTCTGCTAGTAATCATCGTGGGGTGAGATTTCGGTTTATATTTGCTCATACGTTCTCCTAGTGTGGCTTATATACCACACATTTAGGAGAACATATTGGGAAATGCTGCCGAAATTTCAATGTAACCGATCGATGATAATTAATAGCAGAATAACATATCACAAAAAATTTCTTGAATGGGATAGGGCCTTACCTTATAGACATGGAGTGAAGGTAGAATTATTTAAGACACTTGAATTCTTGTGAAGTCTCATGATTAAACGCACCGCCTTGCGGCCCGACCCAAACTCAAGCCCTCCCATTAGCCATGAACCTGTGCATCGGTCCTTGCTAGCACGCCAAGGATCGTAGCCGTGGCTCGCCCTTGCATGGTAGGGTCCTTAGTTGCCTAAAAAAAATTGGTGTACTTATAAATGATTTAAATGGTTGTTATTAACCTTAGTCGTGACCAAGAAATAATTTAGTTATATATTTATTAATACTAATATAGTTTTATTTTATGGTTTCATTTAATGATTTACCAGACTTGTATAAGTCGGTCAAAAATGAGTGGGGCTCGCTCGTGGATGTATGCAAGGATAAAAGATGGCTTGCTTAATCCAGATTTTCTGAATGGATTGGAAGAATTTATCGCATTTGCATGTAGCCAACCTGGCTGGATGGATGGCCCTAGGATTAGGTGCCCATGCAACTTTCACAGGTGTCAGAATAAAGCCTACAGAGATGTGGAAACTGTTAAGGTGCATTGTGTAAGAAGGGGTTTGTTCCTGATTACTATGTTTGGTACTGTCATGGTGAACCAGAGGATATTCCAGCAGCTGTTATAGGCCAACAAGAGTCAAATCCCGTAGATGAACCATTTGTGAATTTAAACACATATGAACAAATGGTGATGAATGCATCGGGTAATGACTTCAATCAAAATACATTTATGGAAGAACCAAATCCAGAAGCACAGCAATTTTATGATATGTTGCGTGCTGCAAATCAAGAGTTGTATCCTGGGTGTGAGGGTCATTCCCAGTTCTCTACAGCTGCTCGAATGTTGAATATTAAGGCAGAACATCGATTATCAGAAAAAGTGTTCAATTCTGTAGCTGGGTTAATCAAAGAAATTTTGCCAAATGACAATGTTGCCACAGATAGTTTTTACGCAACAAAGAAGTTATTGCGTGGGCTTGGGCTCCCAGTTAATAAGATCGATTGTTGCTTGAATAATTGTATGATATTTTGGGGTGAAGACTCAGAGCTGAGATGGTGTAAGATTTGTGGGCAATCGAGGTTCAAAAACACCGAAGGAGGAGCCGGTACAGTAGGAGGAAATGTGTGCCTTACAAGAGGATGCATTACTTCCTCCTCTTACCCCACGCCTGCAGAGATTATACAGATCTGAGGCAACAGCTGCTGATATGAGATGGCATGCCGAACATGAATCTAAAGAGGATGAAATGCGGCATCCATCAGATTCAAAGGCTTGGAAGCATTTCAATGAAAATCATCCTGATTTCGCTAAAGATATAAGGAATGTGATATTAGGTCTTTGTACCGATGGTTTCCAACCATTTGGTCAAGCGGGGCAACAGTATTCATGTTGGCCTGTGATACTGACTGTATATAACTTTCCTCCGTGGAAGTGTATGAAAGATACTGCAATGTTTTTAACCGTTTTGGTTCCAGGACCATCAAATCCAAAGGAAAAGATTGATGTCTTTCTGCAACCGTTGGTGGCCGAATTGAAAATGTTGTGGGAAACAGGAGTCGTAGCATACGACATTTCTATGAAACAGAATTTCTTAATGAGAGCTGCTTTGATGTGGACAATAAGTGATTTTTCGGCATATGCAATGTTGTCTGGTTGGAGCACTGCTGGACGTCTAGCATGCCCTCATTGCATGTATGATTCGGATGCATTTACAATGCAGAAGAGTGGTAAGCAGTCATGGTTTGATAACCATAGGAAGTTCTTGCCCCCAAATCATCCTTACAGGCGTAACTTGATCGCCTTCCGGAAGAACAAAGCAGTCACAAAATTTACCGAACCGGTTAGGTCCGGCACGGATCTATTTGATTCTATAGAGCATTTGGGGTTGATGTATGCATGAGAACCAGATGCAGATATAATAAATGGCCATATATGTAAAGAACATAACTGGAAGAAGCGAAGTATATTTTAGGATTTGCCTTATTGGAGCACAAATCTCATTCGGCACAACTTGGATGTTATGCATATCGAGAAAAATTTCTTTGATAACATATTTAACACGGTGCTAAACATCCCGGGAAAAACAAAAGATAGTACAAAGTCAAGAGAAGAACTTAATCAGTACTGCAGAAGAGGTGATTTGAGAAGGAGTGCCGATGGGACCTATCCTAAAGCATGTTACACTCTTGAAGAAATTCACGAGAAGTTTTATGTAACTGGTTTAGAGGGTTAAAATTTCCAGATGGTTATGCCTCAAATATCAGTAGGTGTGTGGACATGCATAAGCTCAAGTTGTTCGGCATGAAGAGTCACGACTGCCATGTTTTCATGCAACGGTTATTACCTATAGCTTTTCGTGAGTTGCTTCCGCAACATGTCTGGAAGGCAATTACGGAGCTCAGCTTATTCTTCAAGGAGTTATCTGCCGCAGTCATTACTTCTGCATCCATGGCAAGGCTTAAGGAGGAAATTCTAATTATTTTATGCAAGCTTGAGCGAATATTTTCTTCTAGTTTTTTTGACTCAATGGAGCATTTACCGGTTCACTTGCCATACGAAGCGAGCATAGCTGGTCCCGTGCAGTATCGCTGGATGTATCCTTTCGAAAGGTAAATATATACATCATTAAGATATGTTGACATTTCAAATATTATTTCATTACTTGAAAAATTCGTTAATTTTTTGTTGCAACTTTACATATAGGTATCTTAAGAAGTTAAAAAATAATGTGCGTAATAAGGCAAGGGTTGAAGGTTCTATATGCAATGCACACTTGGTCGAAGAAGTTTCAGCTTTGCCTCACATTACTTTGAGGGTCACGTCCACACGAGGAGCCAAAATCATGGTCGTAATGATGACGTATATGTGGACGAAGCAGAAGCTAATGATGGTAGAATATCAATTTTTAAAGCTATCGGCCGTTCATTTGGTGGGCAGAAGTCAAGAAATCTTAGCGATATGGAGTATAATGCAGCACATTATTACATCCTAATGAACTGTCGAGAAGTCGATCCATATATTGAGTAAGTGTATACTTCAATGCTAAATTGGAAATTTAAATTTAAATAACAATATACCATAATATTTAATTTCTAACATTAGTTTTCATCCTTTTCATCCCATAAGGAAGTTTTGTGATAGACAACGACAGATGAATCCCGACATCAGTCAAGTTGCAATTAGGCAGAAATTAGAAACGGAGTTTGCTTACTGGTTTTATGAATTTGTGAGTAGTATCACTCAATCAATTTCGATAATGGCTATTATTTTTTGAATTGGATGTCAATAGCTTATTAATTTATAGGTCAACGGTCCATGGTCCACAACCGACAATATTTTCATTAAATGTCTATCGCAATGGCCATTGAAGATCGTAACAACCTCTACTGGCTATTTTGTAAATGGGTATAAATTTCAGATTAAACGATTAGCAGCTTCAAGAGGCACGCAGAACTGGGGCGTGTGTGTGAAAGGAGAAAGTGTTGGAGCAAATATGCAGGATTATTATGGAAAGTTAGTAGAGGTGGTTGAAGTTGAATATCCTGGTTGGCCTATGAAACGAACCGTATTGTTTCGTTGTGATTGGTTCGATCCGATAGTTCCTGTGGGCAAAAGGGTTCATAACGACTACAGTTTGGTTGAAGTGAACCATCGACGAAGATTGCAGAAATATGACCCATTCATCCTTGCATCCCAAGCTCAACAAGTATTTTACTGCGGATATCCAAGTTTGCGCAACGACAAGCGAGATTGGTGGGCCATTTCTAAAATCGTCCCACGTTCAACAATCATATTAGAGGAGAGTTCATCAAGTCAATCAGCCGAGTGCCCTGCATTTCAAGAGGATGAGATGGAAATGCATGCAATTAAGGACGACACAAGGGCTCCTGAAACATCACTTAGAGATCCAAATGGTGATGTCCAAGAAATTACGGATGCAAATGTTCGGTTTCCTTCCGATGATAATGAAACTGATTCGCAATCCGATACGGCATCAGATGTTGAACCAACATTTCACGAAACAAATGACACCGATTAAACATAGAGGTTTTTTAAAATTTAACTTTTTTTTATAAGTGTTAAATTCTTACATAGTCAATCATTAATCGTAATTTAATTGTGTGAATCTTTAGTATTTTCAGTATGACGGGTAGAGGTAGATCTACCGACGACAGACGGAGTGAGCAGAGACGTAGCCCTGCTACATCAGATCACATGAGCATCAGAGATGGAGAGTTTGGATCTCCAGCAGAGGCGCAGCCTTCGATCTCTCCAGCAGTATTACCATCCAGCCGATCGGCACAGACCTCCGAGAGTTCTTCCACCATCGGCCCCACTGTACTTCGACTTGATGCTCAGGGGATGTAAGTATATACTAATTAAAAATATATGTTTATGTTTTAAGTCAATTACTTATAAACATGCATTTTTTTAACAGATTCATTGAGCAGCATCATGTATCCAGCCACATCAGTGCCGTATTTTAGAGGCATGCAGATCCCAGTGGCTACGATTGGCGCCACATATCTCCAGCCACGAGGGAGTTTTATTTTTCTGAATTTCAGGTAAATTTATTAAATACAATTTATCAGTGATATAAAATTTCTTAAACTTAATAAATTCAAAAACTAACTATTTATTTTAATGCAGAAAAAGTTTACGTGGGATCCTGCCAGCCATGATGCCATTAGGGCAGCATGGGAGGCTCTGACACGACGCCGATACTCCGACATGCTTCATCGTTGGAGGTCATTGGGTCAGCGTCCTGCGCACGTGCCAGAGGGTATTTGGCACGAGTGGCAGCAGGCCTGGGAGTCCGATGGCTGGCGCAGGAGGTCCGCATCAGCCAGCATGAACCGCCGATCTGAGAAGGGCGGTCCTGGCACGGGTCTCTCCCGCCATACTTCGGGCTCCATTTCGATTCACGAGCACAGACGGCGTATGGTAAGAAAACATAAATATTTTAATTACTATTTTAGTTATTTACAAATATTTGTATTAATATCATTTTTTTTATTGTTATAGTCTGAGCAGGAGGGCGGAGATCCTGGTGAGTTTCGTCTATTCAGGGCGACACACACCAGGAGGGACGGTTCCTGGGTCGACACGCAATCACGGGAGGTTGCGGTAAGAAATTAGATATATGTAGTATCTGTTTAATTTCTAAAATTTTATTTTGAGAAATTTATTAACTCATTTATTGTTGATTTCATAATTTCAAGACACGAGTCGAGGAGCTTCGCTCCCAGGCATCGCAGGTCGACTCTACTGATGGGGAGACGCCCGTCGAACTCTCAGCAGAGGAGAGTCGGCGTGTGTTTTTGGAGGCTATTAGTGCCCAGCCACGAGACTGCAGGGTCTATGGTCTGGGCACTAGAGCTTCTACATTTTTTCCCCATCAGGCCTCCAGCTCGCGAGTTCCTGGTGATCTTCCTCCCGAGCGTTTACAGGACCTTCGCAGATCTATTGCAGAGGAGATTCGCCAAGAGGTCGAGCAGGATTTTGAGGATCGTATGCGAGGCTGGGATCAGGAGGTTGCAGACATGCGAGATGAGATGCATTATTTGCGGGATATGGTTAGACGCTTGTCGCAGAGTCTTCAGCCTCCACAGCCTCCACGTGATCGCCCAGATTCTTGATGTATTTTTCTTTTCTTTTTTTATGTTGTAAAAACTTTAAAATTTTAATATATAAATTATTTTTGAAAATTTATTATTGTTTGGATTGAGTGAAAAATGTTTGTATCAATATTTAGATTTAGCAAAATTGTATTAATCATTTTAATTTTTAATCTTTTATATTTTTTTAAAAACAAAATTTGTGATGCATTAGCGACTAAAATTGCATCGCTAATATTTTAAAATATTATTATTAAATATTGCGACGCAATGACCTGCTATCGCAATAATTTAAAAATAAATTTAATAGCGACGCATTAGCGACTAAAATTGAGTCACTATTTTATCTTAAAAATTTTTAATAAATATTGCGACGCAATGACCCTACGTTGCAATATTTTAAAATAATTTTTATTTGCGATGCATTAGCAACTCAAATTGCATCGCTATTATACCAAAAATATTATTATTAAATATTGCAATGCAGCTGGATGCGTCGCAATATTGCGACGCAATTTAGTGCGTCGCAATATTTAATAATAAATATTTTTTTAAAAATTAATTTTAAATTTAGCGACGCATTTGCATGCGTCGCAGTTGCATCGCAGAGAGTCGCAATATTGCGACGCAATTGCGACAAATGGGTATTGCGACGGACATTTGAGCGATGCCGTCATTGCATCGCTATTGCGTCGCAATATTATGTTTAGCGACGCAATTGCGACGCATTTGGGCGTCGCAATAATTTATTTCTCTTGTAGTGTTATGCCCTTTTAAATTACATTTAAAACAAGTGATGTTTCTTTGGCTAGCACGTACAAAAATGTTTTTCAAAGATTTTTATTTTCTTAATGTATTGTATCCTAATCCAGCCTTATCAAAAACTGCTTTTTGACTATCTAAAATCATGTTTAGTTTAGTAGAACTTAAAGTGAATTTATCAACAATATCTTTGTATTTTTTAACTTCTTTCTTTAGAGATTCATTTTCTACAATGTGTTGTTCATTTTCCAAAGATAGAGTTTGCATTTGCTTTTTCAAATCTTTTGTTAGATTTTCTTTTTCAAATTTTAGTATATTAATTTCATGAGTAAAATCATTCTTTTCTTTAAGAAATATTTCCTCTTTATCTTTTGAATTTGTAATTGCAAGCATCACTTCATTTTTCTCTTTAATTAAGTTTATGTTTTCAGTTTTCAGAGTTTTATATTTCTTTTTCAAGATCTTAAAATCATCTACAAGTTCATTGAAGGCTTCAAATAATTCATCGAAAGCAAAATCATCACAGGGGTTTTCAGTACTTACCTCGTCGTCATCATTTGCCATAAAACAAATGTTGGCAACCTCTTTTTGTTCTTCTTCTTCGGAAGAAGATTCATCACTGTCGCTCCAAGTTGCAACATACGCTTTTTTCTTTTTCTTGAAAGTCTTTTTCAATTGCGGACAGTCATATCTATAATGCCCCAGTTTCTTACATTCATAACAGATCAAGGGGTCTTTCTCTTTGTCCTTGTCCTTATCTTTTTCCTTTTCTCCTTCCATCTTATTTCCAAATTTTCTTTTGTGGAAGGGTTTCTTTCTCCTCATAAATTTCTTAAACTTCCTTGCTAGAAGAGCTATGTCTTCATCATCATCATCCTCATCATCGCTGCTGCTATCTTCAACTTTTGCAGCCTTGAGGGCAATTGTCTTCTTCTTTTTGTTATCCTCCTCCACATGTTGCTTCATTGTCAATTCATGGGTCATAAGAGATCCAAGAAGCTCTTCCAAAGGTAGAGTGTTTAGGTCTTTGGCTTCTTGAATGGCTGTCATTTTGGCTTCCCATGATCTTGGTAATGACCTAAGAATTTTGCGAACTAATTCAGCATTAGTATAGGTTTTTCCAAGACTCTTCAAACCATTAACAATATCAATAAATCTAGTATACATGCATGTTATGGTTTCAGATTGTTCCATGCTAAACAATTCATATTTATGCACAAGTATATTAATCTTAGATTCTTTAACTTGGTTGGTTCCCTCATGGGTAACCTCTAATCTATCCCATATCTCTTTAGTGGAATTACAAGTAGAGATACGATTAAATTCATTAGCATCAAGAGAACAATATAAAACATTCATGGCTTTTGCATTAAGCTGAGCCATTTTCCTATCATTTTCATTCCAATCCCTTTCGGGCTTAGGAACTATAGAACCATCAACTAAATGTGTGGGTGTACTAGGTCCATTAATTATGACACTCCATAATTCATAATCAGTAGCTTGAATGAATATCCTCATTCTTGCTTTCCAATATGAATAGTTGGAACCATTAAACAAGGGTGGTCTATTTGTGGAATGACCCTCAGCAAAACTTGAGCTGGCTTGTGTTGCCATTTGGATCTTTCGCTCTTGATCGTATGATCAATCAAAAACAAATGAGCACAAGCTCTGATACCAATTGTTGGCCCAGATGGAAACCCAAGAGAGGGGGGGGGGGTGAATTGGATTCTTTTAAAAATTAAGCCTTTTAAAGTAATTTAAACTATTGATGAGAGGATGCAAACAATTAATTCAAGTTAAAGCACGATAGCAAGAGAGAGATAAATAAGCACGGCAAACACAGAAATTTTATAGTGGTTCGGTGTATCCAACACCTACGTCCACTCCCAAGCATCACTTGGGTCCACACTATAATCACCTCGATTACAGTCGAGTTGTTTTACAAGCTTACAACTCAAACTTGTTGTTTTCCCGGGATCACAACGAACCCAGCCGGTTTTAGACGGGCTTACCAGCACAAAACCCAACACACAAGCTAACCTTAGCTTGTGAAGAGGTGTACAACCTCCACTAATTCAACCCTCTGATTGAATTAGTAAACCACAAGATAAAAATGTAAGTTTAATACAAAACAGCTCCTTTAGAGCAGATATTTCAAAATAAAAGCAAGGTTTAGAAGAGCCTGTTTAGATTTGATTTGAGTGCAGGCTTTTCTTCTTTTCTTCTCTTCCTCAACTCCTTTGAAGTGTGGAATCGGGCCTCAGCTCAGATTCTTCACAGATTGAATGTTGAAGTTGATTTCAGCTTTTTCTTCCTTTCTTTGAATGTTGAAAATCTCTTGATTTGCTCTTGAATGGCTCTTGAATTTTCTTCTAGACTTTTCTTGGATTGATGCACTTGAACACAGATGAAGTCTCCTTTGATTTCACACCTTTTCTTTCACTCTATTTTTGAATCTCGGATTTTTCAAATGACGCTCTATTTTTTCTCTTTTCTGAAAGATTTTTCTTTTTCCCTCTTGATTTGTATTTGTCTCGCTTTTGATTTGAAAACGGCCTCTCTATTTATAGACTCTGCAAAAATATAGTCATTAGACACAAAGAAATCTAGCCGTTATTGAAAAATCTTACCGTTGGCACTGAGTTGGCATTCAAAAAAATCACACCCAGATTTGTTGGAGTCGGCTCCAGCTTTAGGCGAGTCGGCTCGAAGACGCGATACCAAAAATAGAAATATTCAGAAAGTTAAAGGGTTGACTTAACGAAAATAAGGTGTCGACTCCTGACAATCGGGGGTCGACTCATGAAAAGTAAGGGGTCGACTCGAGAAGTGCTCAGAAAAATAATTCTCTGGTGTCTGAGCGGAGTCGACTCACACAGTCATGGAGTCGGCTCGACAAAATCGGGGGTCGACTCGAGAAATCACATGGGTCGACTCGAGACAAACAGACATCTCTGTATACTGAGTGGAGTCGACTCTAAAACTCTAGAGTCGGCTCCGGAACGTATCAAAAATCAAAGAATTTTCTGATTGACTTTGAAATTCATTCCAGATTAATTTTAAATCGATTTTTGACTTGAATACAATAAAATTGTCATTAGGAATCAATTCAAGAAATGTTCCAAAAACTCATTGATTGAGATATGAAGTATAAAAATTTCTTTTTGAAAGCTTAAACATGGAGCTTGAAGTTACTTTCAAATTGATTAAAGTCATACTTAACATACTCATTGATTATTATAAATAAATTCATTGCTCATGTAAATAAATTCATTACATCTTTTAATATACTCATGGCTTTTGGTAATCATCAAAATCAATAAGATTGGGGCAACAATTTCTCAACAATCTCCCCAACAACAATCTCCCCCTTTTTGATGATTATAAAAACATTGAGTATATGCATAGAATTCTTAAATTAAAAAATTATCAAGGAAGTGATCTTCACGAGTAAGCTCCCCCTGAATAAGGTAGCTCCCCCTATGAAGTTCAAATTATTCTTCCTCTTACTTTACATATTTGGTGCTTAAGATTTCTTTATGCATAGTCAAATCAATTTGATTATTAATCCACATCAATTAAATAACTCAATATCATATCAATCAATTAACTTCATTAATGTTTTCATATTAATCAATTAAATGACTTGATTTTTCATATTAAATAATTAATGCAACATAACTTTCTCCCCCTTTAATGTAATTAACAATATAACTTTCTCCCTCTTAATGCATATACAACCATAATTCTCTCCCCCTTTTTGTAATTAACAAAAAGGTAAAGAATATTTCACATTGCATCAAAAGATAATTTCATTTCAACAAAAGTCAAGTATCAAAATACTCATTCATCAAAATATAGCCTTCATTATATCAACACATAAACTTCATTACATCAAAATGTAAACTACATTTCATCAAAATTAAACATTCATTACATTAAGAAATTAACATTAAACATTCATTACATTAAGATATTAACATTAAACATTCATTACATCAAGATATTAACATTAAACATTCATTACATCAAAAGTTCTTCCTTACTATTCTTGTTAAGTGATCTACAATATTTTTTATTCCATCACATTGAAGCTTAACATAGTCTTTAAGTCTCTCATCAACAAATGTGCAAGCTGTTAAGATTTTATCTTGAAGCTCGGCGTTGCACCTTGAATAAGTTTCACCATCTCCACAAATCTCTTTAAGTTCTTCAAAGATGTTCTTCAAATCACCACTTAAAGATTCTACAGAGGAGTTGAGAGTTGATTCAATTTTTGCAATCCGATCATCAAGTGAGTAAAGTGATTCTTTTATATTCATAAACCGACTGTCAAACTCATCATTCTGAGCAGCAAACAAACTTTTTAATTGCTCCATTTGAAGGTCTGAGAATCCAGCCGAAGAAGTGGATGGTTGATCATTAATATGTGCAGGTGCAGGAGCAGGAGCAGGAGCAGGAGCAGGAGCAGGAATGGGACTCCTAGGCTGTGGAGAAGGAACCCTAACTGATGGTCCAGCCTCGCAAGGCTCAGAAACTCTCGGCATAGGGGCTCTCACATCAAGGTGTCCTTTCCTATCCCACTGTCCATTCACTTTAGCAAAACCCATCCGATGCAATGTTGCCAAACTATAGTAGTCGGTGTGCCTCAGGTTCTTAGGTGGTTCATTCTCTTGAATTACAACCCCTTGGCTCCTGAAAACCAAAGTAAGCACCATGCCATACGGTAGGGATGATCTTCTCCTTCCTCCAGCTTCCGCCATATAAAATATCATCATAGCTGCCAGATTGATTGGCTATCCAGTCAAAACACTATCCATAACAACAATATCTCGCTCCGAGACATACTCAAACCGACCGGTCTTTGAAAACAAAATTCTACTGCAAATGTTGTGTAATAATCTCAATTCCAAGGATAATTGATTAGCTCTAATCTCCTCAAACTCTGTCACTTCCCTTCCTAACATCCTCGAAAGAGCCGCTGACCTATCACTGTGCATGTCAGCTGCTAAATCGGTAATTGGGATGCTAAGGAGGTTTCCAAGTTTTTGAAAAGTAAGGTGAATCCTCTTATTTCTTACTGAGCTAACTAAACCGCCATCACCTCTAGCCAAATTAAAATAAAATTCTTTTACTAAGGCTGGATAAGTGGGAACATCAAGAGAGCAGAGCTTATCCCAGCCCATTTCCTTTAATTGCCTACCGATTGAGAAACCCTCGGTTTCAAATAGGTCAAAATCAATCTTTCTCCCCATTGTGATAACCCTCCCGGCTAAGGTATATACCTGAGTGGAAGAGGTGTTGGGGTTGTCTGAATCCGTGGATGAATCACTGCTTGGAGTCGGCTCACGAGCAGGACGATGCACAGACCGTTTTTCCGTGGTCACTGGCGCTCCAACCACTGATTCCCTCCTTTTGGGTGCCATTAGATCTTTGGGAAGTTTGATTTGGATGGAATTAGAGGTGGGGAAGTTTTGGAAGAATTTTGGAGGAGTTTGGTTAGGATTTGAGAAGTTATGAAATGATGAGGTGTCGACTCTGCCCTAATAAATCAATTTTGGAATCCAAGGTGTCGACTCCCGCAAAGTCGGGTGTCGACTCCAAATCGCTAACACAGTCAGCGCTCGAACTGGAGTCGGCTCCACTTATACGGGTGTTGGCTCCAAGGTCAGGGGCCGAGAGCGACGCAGTCAGAGGTGTCGACTCCTCATTCTGAGGTGTCGACTCCAAAGACAGTTTCAGAAAAAAAATAATTGAGATTCAAATGACTGAAACTTGTAAAAAAGAGTTCAATAAAAATTTCAAAAAATCTTTGAAATATCAAGGATCAAATAGCTCAAATGACTAGATAATTTGTCCTTAAAATTGTGAGAGGATTTTCAAGAAATTTATAGAAATCTAGATTCTCATTCCTTAGGGTTTCAAAATCACTCTAAAGGGTCACATATTCCTAATTCACCTCTAAGATAAAAAAATCTCTATTCATTCAAGGGTTTTGTAAATATGTCAGCTAATTGTTCCTCTGTATTAACATATTCAAGACAGATTTCATTATTAGCAACATGTTCTCTTATAAAATGATATCTAATTTCAATGTGTTTTGTTCTTGAATGTTGAATTGGATTTTTAGTCAAATTTATTGCACTCGTGTTATCACATCTAATTAGCGTTTTATCAAGGGTTATGCCATAATCTTCAAGTTGCCTCTTAATCCAAAGGATTTGAGCACAGCAACTTCAGCTGCAACATACTCTGCTTCAGCAGTAGATAATGCAACCGAATTTTGCTTTTTGCTAAACCAAGAGATTAAGTTACATCCTAAGAACTGACATGCACCACTTGTGCTTTTTCTATCTAATTTACATCCAGCATAGTCAGAATCAGAATATGCAATTAAATTTAAAGTTGAGTCTCTAGAGTACCATAAACCTACATTTTTAGTTCCACTTAAATATCTTAAAATTCTTTTTACAGCAATTAAGTGAGATTGTTTAGGTTCAGATTGAAATCTAGCACATAAACATACTGCAAACATAATATCTGGTCTACTAGCTGTTAAGTAGAGAAGAGATCCAATCATACCTCTATAATGTTTTTGATCTACTTTCTTACCATCTTCATCTTTGTCCAATTTGCACGAAGGACTCATAGGAGTTCCAAGTGGCTTGATTGACTCCATTCCAAACTTCTTGAGCAGTTCTTTTGTGTATTTGGCTTGATTGATGAAAATTCCTTCTTTGCTTTGTTTGATTTGAAGTCCCAGGAAGAAGTTGAGTTCTCCCATCATACTCATTTCAAACTCACCCTGCATCAACTTAGCAAATTCTTTACATAACAAGTTGTTAGTAGCACCGAATACAATATCATCGACATATATTTGTACTACTAATAAATCTTTATCTTTTCTTTTCAAAAATAATGTTTTATCAATATTTCCTCTTACAAAATTATTTTCAATTAGAAATTTACTTAATCTTTCATACCAAGCTCTAGGTGCCTGTTTCAAACCATATAGTGCTTTGTGTAATTTAAAAACATGATTTGAAAATTCATGATCTTCAAAACCAGATGGTTGTTCAACAAACACTTCCTCATTTATAAATCCATTTAAAAATGCACTTTTAACATCCATTTGAAATAAATTGATATGCATATGACATGCAAATGCAAGTAATAATCTAATTGCTTCAAGTCTAGCTACAGGTGCAAAAGTTTCATCAAAATCAATTCCTTCTTCTTGATTATATCCTTTTGCAACTAATCTAGCTTTGTTTCTAATTACTATGCCATTTTCATCTAATTTATTTCTAAATACCCATTTTGATCCTATAACAGAATGATCTTTAGGTCTATCTACAAGAGTCCAAACATTATTCCTAGTAAATTGATTTAATTCTTCTTGCATAGCTAACATCCAATTATTATCTTTTTCTACTTCTTCAATAGTTTTGGGTTTAATTTGAGATACAAATGCAAGATGATTATTGATGTTTCTCATTGATGATCTAGTTCTTACTCCTTGAGATGGATCACCTATAATTAATTCTCTTGGATGACCATAGGCATATCCCCAATCTCTAGGTAGATCTATATCATTATGATTTGCATCAACAACATCAATACTAGGAGAATCATTATCTTTAGCTTCTTGTTCATGATCTGAAGATACATCTATATTCAATTTTTTAACATCTCTTTCTAGAATGTTTGTATCTTCCTCATCATCAATTTTTTCAGAACTTGATGCTAAAGATTCATCAAAAATTACATGAATAGATTCTTCTACAATTAAATTTCTCTTGTTAAATACTCTATAGGCTTTACTAGATGTTGAATATCCTAAGAAAATGCCTTCATCAGATTTTGCATCAAATTTTCCTAGATTATCTTTGCCAATATTATGAATAACACTTACAACCAAATGCATGAAAATAACTTATGTTTGGTTTTCTATTATTCCATAGTTCATAAGGTGTTTTCTTAATGATTGGCCTAATTAGAGCTCTATTAAGAATGTAGCATGCCGTGTTTATAGCTTCCGCCCAAAAGTATTTTGGTAGGTTGCTTTCGCATATCATGGTACGGGCCATGTCTTCTAAGGTTCTATTTTTCTTTCAACTACTCCATTTTGTTGCGGTGTTCTAGGTGCTGAAAAATTATGATGAATGCCATTTTCTATGCAAAAGTTTTCAAATAAATGATTTTCAAATTCAGTGCCATGATCACTTCTTAGAGACACTATGGTGTTATTTTTTCTCATTTGTGACCTTCTTGAAGAATTTCAGAAATAATGGAAAGGTCTCATCCTTATGAGCTAAAAACAATACCCAAGTGTATCTAGAATAATCATCTACAATCACAAGACCATATTTCTTTCCTCCTAGACTTGTGGTTCTAGTAGGTCCAAAAAGATCCATGTGAAGTAGTTCAAGAGGCCTAGAAGTGAAAATATTTTTAGTTTTGAAAGAATTTCTAGTTTATTTTCCAAATTGACATGCATCACAAATTTTATTATTTTCAAAATCTAGTTGTGGAAGTCCTTTTACTAAATTCATTCTAATTAATTTTGAAATAAGGTGTGTGCTTACATGACCTAATCTACGATGCCACAACCAACCAATCTCATTCATATTAGCATTATTAGCAACTAAGCAATGATTACTAGTAGACAAATTGTCTAAATCAATCAAGTATACATTGCCATTTCTATTTCCAATAAAAACCATGCTATTATCAATGGGATTAGAAACTGTGCATATAGAAGATTCAAATGATATTTTAAAACCTTTATCATATAATTGACTAATGCTAATTAAATTATGTTTCAAACCATTAACATATAAGACATTTTCAATATATGTGGAGGGAGTTATTTGAATGTTACCAAATCCCAAGATTTGGCCTTTGCCATTATCACCAAATGTAACTACTCCTCCTTTTTTGCTTTCAAGGGTGATGAATTGATCCTTGTCACCCGTCATGTGCCTTGAGCAGCCGCTATCGAGATACCACTTTCACTTTGATCTTTTGGCCGCAAGATACTCCTGCAAAAATAATTAAGTCTTATATTTAGATACCCAAGCCTTCTTGGGTCCTTCATGGTTAGTAGCATAAAAGACTATTCCTTTGGGAGCCCATATCTTCTTTCCTTTATTATTTAACTTCTTGTCAATTTTCTTAAAATTGCATTCAAAAACTTTGTGTCCCTTCTTGTTACAGTAATGACATGTAACATTATCATTGTTTTGTTCCTTTCTAAAAAAGTTTTTGACAAATTTTTGCTTTAAGTTAGGTCTATAACCTAAACCAGCCTTATCATATATAGCTCTTTGATTACTTAATAATAAATTAAGTTTTTCAGAACTACAAGTAAATTTATCAACAATATTTTTATATTTATCAACTTCCTTCTTTAGTTTATCATTTTTATTGGAAATTGATTCTTTTTCTTTTGACAGACTTTCATTTTCAGATTTCAGTGCTTTAGTTTCATTATTAAGATTTTCTTTTTCTTTAATGAAAGTTAAATTTTCATTTTTCAAAAACTTATATTTCTTTTTCAAAATTTTAAAGTCATCTACTAGTTCATTGAAAGCTTCAAATAATTCATCGAAAGAAAAATCATCACAGGGGTTTTTAACTTACCTCATCATCCTCGTTTGCCATGAAGCAAATGTTTGCAACTTTCTTTTGATCTTCCTCTGAAGAAGATTCATCACTATCACTCCAGGTTGCAACATAGGCTTTCTTCTTCTTCTTAAAAGTCTTTTTCAGTTGAGGACAATCATATCTATAATGCCCCGGTTTCTTACATTCATAGCAAATTAAGGGCTCTTTCTCTTTGTCCTTGTCCTTATCTTTTTCTTTTTCTCCTTCCATCTTAAATCCAGATTTCTTCTTTTGGAAGGGTCTCTTTCTTCTCATGAATTTTTTAAATTTTCTTGCTAGAAGAGCTGTCTCATCATCATCATCATCATCACTGCAGCTTTCCTCACTTTCTGCAGCCTTAAGAGCTATGGTCTTCTTTTTCTTGACTTTCTTCTCTTGATGTTGTTTCATGGTTAGCTCATGAGTCATCAAGGATCCAAGTAGCTCCTCCAGGGGTAATGTGTTGTGGTCCTTGGCTTCTTGGATTGCTGTCACCTTTGCTTCCCAAGTCCTTGGAAGTAACCTAAGAATTTTGCAAACAAGTTTAGAATTAGTTTAGATTTTTCCAAGACTTTTTAATCCATTCACAATATCGGTAAATCTAGTGTACATGCAAGCTATAGTTTCAGTTTGCTCCATACTAAATAGTTCATATTTATGAACAAGAATGTTTATTTTAGATTCTTTTACTTGGTTTGTACCCTCATGGGTAACCTTTAATCTATCCCAAATCTCTTTTGCAGAATTACATGTAGAAATGCGATTAAATTCATTAGCATCTAATGAACAATATAAGACATTCATGGCCTTAGCATTGAGCTGTGCCATTTTTCTATCATTATCATTCCAATCCCTTTTGGGTTTAGGAACAATAGGGACATCAACAATATGTATGGGTGTACTAGGTCCATTAGTTATAACACCCCACAATTCATAATCAGAAGCTTGAATGAATATCCTCATTCTTGCTTTCCAATATGAATAGTTGGAACCATTAAACAAGGGAGGTCTACTCGTAGAATGACCTTCGGCAAATGATCCAACTTGAGCTGCCATTTGGATTTTTAGCTCTTGATCGTGTGATCAAAATCAAATGAGCACTCGCTCTGATACCAATTGTTGGCCCAGATGACAACCCAAGAGGGGAGGGTGAATTGGGTTCTTTAAAAATTTAACCTCAAAAAAAATTGTTTGCTTAAGATGAATGAAAGTAAATGCAATGCAAATAAAAGCACAATCAATGAGATAGAGATAGAGATAGAGACAATAGAAGCACGGCAAACACAAAGATTTTATAGTGGTTCGGTGTATCCAACACCTACGTCCACTCCCAAGATCCACTTGGGTCCACACTATAATCTCCTCGATTACAGCCGAGTTATTTTACAAGCTCACAACCCAAACTTGTTATTTTACCTGAGATCACAACGAACCCAGCCGATTTTTCAGGCTCACCAGCACACAACCCTAAACTCAAGCTAATATAGCTTGACCTAAGGTATACAACCTCCACTAGTTCAATCCCTTTGATTGAACTAGGCACAAACAAAAAGAATATAGTTTTTCTTTAAAGATACACAGCTCCTCAATGAGTAAATATTCAAAAATAAGTAAACAAGTTTAGAAAAGTCTGATTTGAAGTTGATTGGCTTTGAGCTTTTCTTCTTTTCTTCTTTTCCTCTTCTCCCTTTGGAAAGATGAATCAAGCCTCAGCTTTAATCCCTCACAGTCGTTGTAGTTGAGAAGATTGAAAATGGAAGAAACGGAGCTTTTTCTTCAATTTGGGAAATTCATCGATTTTTTATTTGGGGCGCCTTGGATTCCTCTTTGAGCTTTTTGGAGTGGAAGGATTTGAATTTGAATGCTTTTCTCTTGGATTTCAGGCTCAGGGTTTTTCGAATTTTTGATTTGAAAATTTTCTTTTCCGTTCTCTTTTTCTTCCCTTTTTTTTCGTTTGTTCTCTTTTTCAAACGGTTGTTTTTCCCCCTTTTTATAGATTTCTTTTAATCCATTTTGGGAAGGAAACTAGCCATTGAAGTGTACCTGGAAATAAAATATATCCGTTAGAAATTAGGTAAAAAGGAAATATTACCGTTAGAGCTGATCTGGCATTTTAAATTTTTATCCCAGTCAGGTTGGAGTCGGCTCCAGCTTTTCAGGTGTCGGCTCTAGATCGTTTTACCAAAAATAGAAATTTCTGAGTTCGTTGAGGAGTCGGCTCCGAAAAAGTAAGTGTCAGCTCACCATCGCCAGGTGTCGGCTCCTGAATACTGTAAGTGTCGGCTCCAGGATGCTCAAAAAATTAACGTTCTATTCACGCATCGGAGTCGGCTCCAGACACTGTAAGTGTCGACTCCGAAACTCTAGGTGTCGGCTCCAAAACTCTGGGTGTCGACTCCGGAATGTATCAAAAATCAGAATAAAATTCGAATGGCCATGGGGTCGGCTACAGATTTTCTAGGTGTCGACTCCAAGCTCTGAAACTTTGAAATCTCTGATTTGTATTTGATTCAAAATTTATTTCTTAATTCCTTTAAATTGATCAAATAAATTTAAGTCCTGAAATACTTATAAAATCAATTAGTAATCAAATAAATATACTCAATTCCTTTATTAATCATCAATATCAATAAATGTATCAACACTAATCGAAAGATAGCATGTCCTTATTCTGTGTCAAATTAGAGCTGACTCTTGTAGAAAATTAAAGTCGACTCTAATGTTAAAACAGAGACTGATTTTTTAGGGCACAATTAGAGCTGACTCCCGCATTTGTTAGAGTCGACTCCAGCAAAAAAGTGTCGATCCCATAAAAAGTCAGAACCGACTCCATGATGAGCAAATGCTACCATTTCGAGCACCCCGACTTAGAGCCGACTCCAGGTCAGATTAGAGCCGACACTAATCTGTCAGAGGCAAATTTTAGATGTGTCGGAGATGACTCCAAAACTTATCTTTTCTCCAACAAACCTTAATGGATCTATCCTCTTTTGTGCTAAATACATCCATAAGTATATTCAATAGCTAGTTTTTATCTAAAGATGGATTAAGAGGAAATTATAAAAAGGAGCCATCTGACCGTTTGAAAAAAAAAGGAGAAGAGAGGGAGAAAAATCAAAAAGAAAAAGCTCAGATCTGAAATCCTTTGTTCGAAAAATAGTTTAGAGAAATCCAAAGCATTCAAAAACCTATTTTGAAGGATTTATATTAAATCAATAGGAATAGCAAAGAGCCCTAGTTCTTTAAAAGCCTCTACATCAATGTTTCTTTCAAAGCTTCAATCCTATCGTGGTAGGTTTTGTACTGGTGAGCATGTAAAAACCAGCTGGGTTCATTGTGATCCCATTGTTAAAATAACAAGTTTGAGTTGTGAGCTTATAAAATAACTCGGCTGTAATCAAGAAGTATCATAATATTTCTAATAAAATGGATGTCCATATTGGTATTCTAAGGGAAGGTTATGTCAAGTTATAAAGATGGTGTCCATTGGTATTCCAAAGAAGGTTATGTCTATTGGTATTATCTGTAACATCTTTTACCATTTTCCTATAAATAGATGGCATAAAATTGTATTTGAGAAGGATAGATGAAATAAGATACAGATGAAATAAGAGAGAACATATTCCAATACTTTCTTTTCTTAGTCTCTTTGTTCTATTGTTACTTTTAAATTATATAACACGTTATCAGCACGACTCTCTACTCATCATTTTACATTTGTTAAAGAAACTTTTATTGAGGTAAATATTATTTATATATATACGATTGTCTCTAGTCCTTGATAAATTTGAAATTATTTTTATTCTAATAAAATATTATGTACTAATTTACTTTGTGTGCTTTGATAATATTGTTATGAAAAATTTGGCAAAACTTGATTTTGTAGCACTAGATATCACGAGCAAAAATTATTTATCATAAATACTTGATGCTGAAATCCATCTGAAGGCTAATGCCCTTGGTGATACAATTAAAGATGGTAATGATGCATCCAACCAAGACAAAGCAAAAGCAATGATCTTTCTGCGACACCACCTTGACGAGGGATTAAAAGTTGAATACCTAACGGTAAAAGATCATCTTATCCTTTGGAATAGTTTAAAAGAGCGTTATGATCATTGAAAAAAAGTCATTCTCCTCAGGGCTTGTTATGACTCGATACACTTACATCTACAAGATTATAAGATAGTAAGTGAATATTATTTAGATATGTTCAGAATTACTTTCCAATTAAAATTATGTGAAGAAAAAGTCACTAATGAGGATATGCTGAAAAAAACTTTTTTAATTTCACTTTTCATGCTTCCAATTTGTTCCTACAATAGCAATATCGTGAGGGTTTTAAGAAATATTCTAAACTAATTTTCTGCCTTTTTGTGGCTGAACAAAATAATGAACTTTTAATGAAAAATCATGAAGCCCGTCCTCTGTACCATTTCCTGAAGTGAATGAGACTATATATCAATTTTATAAACAAAGGCGTGGTTGAGAACATTTTGTTTATCATGGTGGTCATGTTAAAACTCCTTCTCACCACCTGAAGTGGGAGAAAAATAAAAAAAATGAGAAGAAAATTGAGAAAGGCAAAAGGGACTTAAGTAAAAATTTGATGGATAACTCATGCTATCGTTCTGGAATGAAGGATCATTGGTTGCGTACCTATCGTATGCCAAAATACCTCATTGAACTTTATCAGAAATCATTGAAAAAGAATGAGAAAAAAGATGAAAACAAATTTTGTTTCTGAATTTGGCCCTTCTGGTACTGGATTTGATGGTTTGGATGTTGCTGACTTCTTTATCCAACCAAAAGAAAATAATGCTTGTCTAATTGATAGTGTTGGTCCAGATAGCAACCCAAGAGGGGGGGGGGGGGGGTGAATTGGGTTTTTCAAAAATTTAAACTCTTTTGAAAAATAAACCCCAGTGGAAATAAAACTTAGACTCGCATAGATTAAAATAGAATATGCACAAATAGAGAATTAAAGATAATGAGACAATCACGGCAAACACAGGAGATTTTATAGTGGTTCGGTGTACCTACACCTACGTCCACTCCCAAGTATCTCTTGGGTCCACACTATAATCAATCTGATAACAGCAGAGTTGTTTTGCAAGCTCACAACTCGAACTTGTTGTTTTCTCGGGTGCACAACGAACCCAGCTTTTTTCAAGGCTCACCAGCAGAAAACCTTACAACACAAGCAAACTGCTTGCACAAGGCTAACAGCCTCAAAGGAATCAATCCTCCGATTGACCCAGCAAACAATAATCGTTTTTACAAAACAAAGGCTCCTCCAATGAGCAAATATACAATGATAGAACACGAAATAAAGAGATAGGAATCAAAGCCTGATTTGCAGATCTTGGTGGCTTGCTTCTTCTCTTCTCTTGGGTGGATCTTCCTTTAGAATGCTCTTGAAGCTCCGAAGATCAGAAAACTAGGGCTTGCTTCTTTTCTTGAGATTTCTTCAAAATGGAGCTATGGAAGCTTGGAATCTCTCTCTTTTCTTTTGGGGAATCAGCATAATCTTTTCTCTCGAATTTTCCCTCTTTTCTCTTTTGATTTTCTGATGGGATTCTAAGATTTTTCTCTATTCTTGTCTTTTTTTCTCTTTCTTTTTCGGATGTAGCAAACCCCCTTCTTTTAGATCAGTTTAATCCATAAATAGTTTAAAACTATCCGTTAGAAACAAGTGTAAGAAGGATCAGAACCAAAAATAGCAATAACCGTTGGGATTAAAAAAGATAAAAGTAAAGTTTAGAGTCGTTCTGACAGTTCTGGAGTCGCGTCTGACATTCTGGAGTCGGCTCTAACTTTTCTAGAGTCGGCTCTAAATCGAAAATCCCCAAATCGCTTGAACTGGAGTCGTCTTTGACTTTTCTAGGGTTGACACAAAAAACTTCTGGAGTCGACTCTAACAGTCCAGGAGTCGACTCTAAGTCGTGGCCGAAAAAACCATCGTTCTGTCTTTTCTATTGGAGTCGGCTCTAACAGTCCAGGAGTCGACTCTAAGTCTGTGCCAATTTTCGGAGTCGATTCTGTGATTCCATGTGTCGACTCTAATGTCTGCAATCTTACCTTGACATTAGATTCGAACTAGAACTTGATTTGTCTTATAATTCTGATTAATAAATCATATCATAAACTAAAAAACTTAATCAAAATCATTAGTAACTTCAAATGTTATACTCAAATAGTTTTGTTAATAATCAAAATCAATAATTGGGTCAACAATCTCCCCCTTTTTGATGATGACAAAAACTTTGAGTATATGCATTAAAAATTCATTTGAATTAAGAGTTATAGACATTGTTA
Source organism: Calamus simplicifolius (assembly GCA_900491605.1). Taxonomy (NCBI): domain Eukaryota; kingdom Viridiplantae; phylum Streptophyta; class Magnoliopsida; order Arecales; family Arecaceae; genus Calamus; species Calamus simplicifolius. The sequence goes on along the minus strand of UESW01001567.1, from coordinate 365,649 downwards.
AAGCTTTAAAACTTCCTAACAGAGAATTTGATGCCAATTTTCAAAATGAATCAAAAAAGATACTTGAGTTCTATTATAAACATCAATCAAGATGATTTAACTTTACGTAGAAAATTATTAAGCTCTTCCTGCATTGAATAACTCCCCTATGTAAATAAACTGAAATCGATTGATCATTTCTGATACAAATTGATTAGAATTTATAAATCTCAAAATTTCTCTCCCCTTTTTAGATATGCCAATTGATTGAAATCTTATATTCCTTTAATCTTATATTCTTCCATTCTTTTATCCTTATATTCTTCCATTCTTATGCATATACAATTTTCTCTCCCCCTTTTTTGTTATCAGCAATAAGGTGAATTTAAAAACAATAAAAAAGGTTATCAGAGCAGGGTTGTTGGTTCATTCAATCATAGATATGGTAATTGGTTCTCATAGATAAATTTGCAATAAAAGGATAATTGTATTTCAATGCAAGATTCATTACATGTGTCAATTCAAGTACATTCATAGTAAAGTAACATATTCAAGTATATTCACAGTAAACCAAAATTCCTAGATACAAGCTATCAAAGTAAAGAAAGCTAGAAATCCTAAGATACAAACTAGGATAAGACAGGGTATCAAAATCAAACATGCTTGCAAACAATTTTCTTCAAATGACCAATCATTTTCATAATCTCATCTTTTTGGTCTTTCTTAAAATTTTCAAGACAAGCTTCAACTTGATTGACAGCAACATCAATATCTTTCTTCAACTGACCAGTAACATCTAAATAGACTCTTGATCCATTTGCTATTCCTTCTAGCCTTTCAAAAATCTTTTGAAGCTCATATGACATGGCATTCACTGATTTATCCAAAGTAAAAACTATCATGTCAAGCTTAGCAGATATCAATTTCATTTCACTTCTCATTTTTGAATCATGCTCAGTCAGTAGGGCTCTGAGCTGATCAAGCTGCTCCTCTGAAAATCTTCCAGATACCAAGGCTGACTGATGTGGAGGTGAAGGATGAGTGCTCGGTCCAGCCTCTGAAGGTCCAGCAGTAGATGGTCCAGGAATATCCTCTGCTCTGGCCTCCTCAACTCTAACTTCCTCTACTCTGGTCTCTTGCCCTCTTTTTATCCAAATATTATTCTATTTTCTAAAGCCCATGCGGTGAATTGTAGAGACACTGTAGTAATCAGTATGCCTTAACTTCCTTAGTGGCTCATTATCCATTATTAGCACACCTTGGCTTCTAAAAACTAAGGTCAGAATCATACCGTATGGTAGTGTTGATCTCTTCTTGGTTGCTGCTTCTGCCATATAGCCAATCATCATTCCAGCTAAATTAACAGGCCTTTCAGTAATGATACAGTCCATCAACAAGATATCTCATTTCGAGACATACTCAAACCTTCCAATATTAGGAAACAAGATTCTTCCATAAATATTATGAAGTAACCTGAGTTCCAAATTTAGTTGATTAGCCATGATTTCTTCAATCTCAGATACTTCTCTCCCTAACATCCTAGATAGGGCACCTCCTCTATCATCATGTTGATACTCAACTAGTCCAATAGTAGGCATCTCCAATAAATTTTCAAGAATCTCAGCCGTGATTATCACTTTGGTTCCTCTTACAAAACTCACTAAACCTCCCTCTCCTCTACATAAATCATTGTAGAATTCTCTCACAAGGGTAGGGTACGTAGGAACATCTAAAGAACAAACTTTCTACCATCCCATTTCCTTCAATAATCGGCCAATAGCGAAGCCCTCCGAAGCAAATAAATCAAAATCTACTTTTCTTCCAGTTGTAATGGCCTTACCCGCTAATTGATCTACCCATGGAGAAGATGTGAAGGTGGAGAAGCATCTTGGGTGGCAGATGATGAAGACGGTGAGGGTTGCCTACGAATCGAGTGATGCTTCGTGGTAACGGTCGATCCACCAACGATAGCACGCTTCTTAGGAGCCATAGGAATTGATTGGAATGAGTTATTGAGAGATTTGAGGGGTTTGGAGGGGTTGGAATCAATTTGGAACGGCTTTAGAAAGGGTTAGGAGATGATAGGATTCGTTTGGGTGTCGACTCCGCCTTTTTATTTTGACCTAGTTCCACTTAGAGTCGACTCCCGCAAAGCGAGGTGTCAGCTCCGAACCAGAAAATCTGTCAGCGCCCGAATTAGAGTCGGCTCTGTAGAAGCCGGAGTCGGCTCTAATTGCCCAGACAGAACATCAAAATATGAAGGTGTCGACTCCACAAACTGCAGGTGTCGACTCCAATAGTTTCAGTGAGAAAAATTTAAATTTCAAGGATCTGAAACTAATCAAATTGATCAATAAATTCTAGATAAATATTCCTAATCAATTAGGGAAACAATGAATCAAATTTCTAGAGAAATTTCCTTATTGGACTAGAGGATTTTCAAGAAATTGATGAAGTCTAGATAGTTGTTGTCCTTAAGAGTTTCAGAAAATCATTCTAAAGGGTCACAAACTCCTAATTCTCCTCTAAGATAACAAAATCTTTCCTCACTCAAAGGTTTGGTAAAAATATCAGCTAATTGATCATTAGTATTAACATATTCAAGACAAACATCATTGTTGGAAACATGTTCTCTAATAAAGTGATGTCTAATTTCTATGTGTTTAGTTCTTGAATATTGAATTGGATTCTTAGTTAGATTGATGGCACTAGTGTTATCACATCTAATAGGAATTTTATCAAGTGTGATACCATAATCTTCAAGTTGTCGCTTAATCCAAAGTATTTGAGCACAGCAACTTCCATCTGCAACATACTCTGCCTCAGCAGTGGATAATGCAACCGAATTTTACTTCTTGCTAAACCAAGAGATTAAGTTACTTCCTAAAATTTGGCATGCCCCACTTGTACTCTTTCTATCTAATTTATAACCAGCATAGTCAGAATCAGAATAAGCAATTAATTTTAAGGTTGAGTCTCTAGAATACCATAATCCTACATTTTTAGTTCCATTTAAGTATCTAAAGATTCTTTTAACATCAAATAAATGTGATTCTTTAGGATTAGATTGATACCTTGCGCATAGGCAAACAAAAAATATAATATCTGGCCTACTTGCAGTTAGGTAAAGAAGTGATCCGATCATACCTTGGTAATGCTTCTGATCTACTTTCTTACCTTCTTCATCCTTGTCCAGCTTGCATGAGGGACTCATTGGCGTACCAAGAGGTTTAGCAGATTTCATACCAAACTTCTTGAGTATTTCCTTTGTGTACTTTGTTTGGTTGATGAAATCCTCACTTTCTCTTGTTTGATTTGAAGTCCAAGGAAGAAATTGAGTTCTCCCATCATGTTCATCTCAAATTCTCCTTGCATTAACTTAGCAAATTCTTGACAAAGGAGATTGTTAGTAGTACCAAATATAATGTCATCAACGTAAATTTGAACAATTAATAAATCCTTTTATTTTCTTTTTAGAAACAAAGTTTTATCAACGTGTCCTTTCGAAAAATTATTTTTAATTAAAAATTTACTTAATCTATCATACCAAGCTCTAGGTGCTTGCTTTAAACCATAAAGTGCTTTGTGTAATTTGAAAACGTGGTTTGAAAATTCATGATCTTCAAAACTAGGAGGTTGTTCAACATAAACTTTCTCATTTATAAAACCATTTAAAAATACACTTTTAACATCCATTTGAAATAAGTTAAAATTCATATGACATGCAAATGCAAGTAGTAGCCTAATGGCTTCTAATCTAGCAATAGGTGCAAAGGTTTCATCAAAATCTATGCCTTCTTCCTGATTATATCCTTTGCAACTAATCTAGTCTTATTTCTAATTACCAAGCCATTTTCATCTAATTTATTTCTAAAAACCCATTTAGATCCTATTATAGGGTGGTTTTTAGGTCTGTCTACTAGGGTCCAAACTTGGTTCCTAGTGAATTGGTTTAACTCTTCCTGCATTGCTAACATCCAATAACTATCTTTCTCAGCTTCCTCTATAGTTTTAGGTTCTATATGAGATACAAATACAAGATGATTATTGATATTTGTCATTGATGATCTAGTCCTTACACCTTGAGATGGATCACCTATGATTAGGTCTTTAGGATGACCATAAGCATATCTTCAATCTCTAGATAGATCTTTATCATTATGAGCAGTATCAATACCATCATCCTTAGGTGAGTCATCATCCTTAGCTTTAGGTTCTTGATATGAAGATACATTTAATTTTTCAATACCTCTTTCAATCAAAGATGTATCTTCCTCATCATCAATTTTATCTGAACTTGATGCTAAAGACTCATCAAACACTATATGAATGGATTCTTCTACAACTAAGCTTCTCTTATTAAATACTCTATATGCCTTGCTAGATGTAGAGTATCCTAGAAAAATACCTTCATCAGACTTTGCATCAAACTTCCCAAGATTGTCCTTTCCATTGTTATGAATAAAGCATTTACAACCAAATGCATAAAAATAACCTAAATTTGGTTTCCTATTATGCCATAGTTCATAGGGAGTCTTCTTAAGGATAGGTCTAATCAGGGCTCTATTTAGGATGTAACATGCTGTGTTTATAGCTTCCACCTAAAAATATTTTGAAAGTTGGCTTTCACATAGCATGGTACGGGCCATGTCTTCTAAAGTCCTATTCTTTCTTTCTACAACTCCATTTTGTTGAGGTGTCCTAGGTGCTGAAAAGTTATGATGTATGCCTTTTTCAAAATAGAATTTTTTGAATAAGTGATTTTCAAATTCAGTTCCATGATCACTTCTAATAGACACTATGGTAGTATTATTCTCATTTGTGACTTTCTTAACGAATTTCAGGAATATTAAGAAAGTCTCATCTTTATGAGCCAAAAACATTACCCAAGTGAATCTAGAGTAATCATCTACTATCACTAGACTATATTTCTTTCCTCCTAGACTTGTGTTTCTAGTAGGTCCAAAAAGGTCCATGTGCAGTAGCTCTAGTGGCCTAGTAGTTGAAACAATATTCTTAGATTTGAAAGAAATTCTTGTTTATTTTTCAAACTGACATGCATTACATATTCGATTATTTTCAAAATTTAAGCTAGGAATACCTTTAACTAGATCCATTTTCAATAGTTTAGAAATTAGGTGTGTGCTTGCATGACCTAATCTACGGTGCCATAGCCAACCAATCTCATTCATCTTAGCATTATTAGCAACTAAGCAATGATTACTTGGAGATAAATTATTCAAATCAATTAAGTACACATTGCCATAATGTTTACCAACAAGAATAATGCTATTATCAATGGGATTAGTAACAGTGCAAACAGAAGCTTCAAAGGAAACTTTGAAACCTTTATCACATAGTTGGCTAATACTTATCAAATTATGTTTAAGTCCATCGACATATAAAATATTATCAATATGAGTAGATGGAGTAATTTGAATCTTACCAATACCCATGATATGGCCTTGACCATTATCACCAAAAGTAACTACTCCACCTCTTTTTGATTCAAGGGTGATGGATTGATCTTTGTCACCCGTCATGTGTCTTGAGCAACCACTATCCACATACCATTTTCTTTTTAGTCTGATGGCTGCAAGATACTCCTGCAAAATATTCATGTCTTAATTTTAGGTACCCAAGCATTCTTGGGTCCTTCATGGTTAGATGCATTAAATATTGTTCCATTGGGAACCCAAATCATCTTTCTTTTATTATGTGGAGATTTACACATATAAGATTTGTGTCCTTTGTTTCCACATTTAAAACAAGTAATATTTAATGATTTTTTAGCATGTATAAAAATATTTTTCAAAGATTTTTGCTTTTTAAGTGGATTATATCGTAATCCAGCTTTATCAAAGATAGCTTTTTGATTGTCCAAAATCATATTAAGTTTGATAGAGCTCAAAGTAAATTTATCAACTATAGGTTTAAGTCTATCAACTTCATTTTTCAAGTTTTCATTTTCTTTCATCAAAACTTCTTTTTCTACAACATGCTTTTCATTTTCTAAGGATAGTTTTTGCATTTGATTTTTCAGATCTTTGTTCTTTGAACTTAAGTTTGCAAAATCATCCATTAATTCATAAAAAGCACTATGCAATTCATCGAAAGTAAAATCATCAAGAAAACTCGGACTTACCTCATCATTTTCCGCCATGAAGCATAGATTGACCATTTCACTCTTTTCTTCCTCTTCGGAACTTGAGCTTTTCGAATCACTCCATGTGGCTATCATTGCCTTCTTTTTGAATTTTTGGGTGCCTTTCTTTAGTTGTGGGCATTCAGATTTAAAATGACCCGGCTTCTTACATTCAAAACAAATAACTTCTTTTTCTTTGCCCTTGTCCTCATCTTTTCTTGCAAAGGGCTTTTTTTTTCAAACTTCTTCTTCTTCATGAATTTTTTAAATTTTCTTGTGATGAGTGCCATGTCCTCATCATCACTTTCATCTTCAGATTCATGAGGCTCTTCCATATATTCAGAAATCTTAAGAGCCATAGTCCTCTTCTTCTTTGACTCATCATCATCAACATGTTGCTTAATTTGAAGCTCATGAGTCATCAAGGATCCCAATAATTCTTCCAGGGATAGGGTACTTAGGTCCTTTGCCTCTTGTATTGCAGTCACTTTAGCTTCCCAATTCCTAGGTAAAGAACGTAAAACCTTCCTCACAAGATCAGAATTATCATAAGATTTACCAAGGCTTTTTAAACCATTAACTATATCAGTAAATCTTTTAAACATATCAGTAATAGATTCATATGCATCCATCTCAAACAATTCATACTTATGAACTAGCATGTTAATCTTGGATTCCTTAACTTGATTTGTTCCCTCATGGGTAACCTCAAGTCTATCCCAGATTTCCTTAGCAGAAATGCAAACAGATATACAATTGAATTCATTTGCATCTAATGAGCAGTATAAAATATTCATTGCTTTGGCATTAAGTTGTGCCAATTTTTTATCAGGTTCATCCCATTCCGTTTCCTGTTTAGGAATCTCCATGCCATTAACTCTAGCAGTGGGTGTGTGTGGTCCATTGACTATAATGCTCCATAGATTAGTCAAGTGCTTGAATGAAAATTTTCATTCTAGCCTTCCAATAACCATAGTTTAATCCATTAAATAAGGGTGGTCTATTTGTAGATTGACCTTCGAAAAAAGATGAACCAGCTTGAGTTGCCATGTGGATCTTTGACTCTTGATCGTTAGATCAAATCAAATAAGCACTAGCTTTGATACCAATTGTTGGTCCAGATAGCAACCCAAGAGGGGGGGGGGGGTGAATTGGGTTTTTCAAAAATTTAAACTCTTTTGAAAAATAAACCTCAGCGGAAATAAAACTTAGATTCGCACAGATTAAAATAGAATATGCACAAATAGAGAATTAAAGATAATGAGACAATCACAGCAAACACAGGAGATTTTATAGTGGTTCGGTGTACCTACACCTACGTCCACTCCCAAGTATCTCTTGGGTCCACACTTTAATCAATCTGGTTACAACAGAGTTGTTTTGCAAGCTCACAACTTGAACTTGTTATTTTTTCGGGTGCACAATGAACCCAGCTGGTTTTCAAGGCTCACCAGCACAAAATCTTACACCACAAGCAAACTGCTTGCACAAGGCTAACAGCCTCAAAGGAATCAATCCTCCGATTGACCCAGCAAACAATAATCATTTTTACAAAACAAAAGCTCCTCCAATAAGCAAATATACAATGATAGAACACGAAATAAAGAGATAGGAATCAAAGCCTGATTTGCAGATCTTGGTGGCTTGCTTCTTCTCTTCTCTTGTGTGGATCTTCCTTTAGAATGTTCTTGAAGCTCCGAAGATCAGAAAACTAGGGCTTGCTTCTTTTCTTGAGATTTCTTCAAAATGGAGCTATGAAAGCTTAGAATCTCTCTCTTTTCTTTTGAGGAATCAGTATAATCTTTCTCTCAAATTTTTCCTCTTTTCTCTTTTGATTTTCTGATGGGATTCTAAGATTTTTCTCTATTCTTGTCTTTTTTTCTCTCTCTTTTTCGGATGCAGCAAACCCCCTTCTTATAGATCAGTTTAATCCATAAATAGTTTAAAACTATCCGTTAGAAACAAGTGTAAGAAGGATCAGAACCAAAAATAGCAATAGCCATTAGGATTAAAAAGATAAAAGTAAAGTTTAGAGTCATTCTGATAGTTCTGGAGTCGCGTCTGACATTCTGGAGTCGGCTCTAACTTTTCTGGAGTTGGCTCTAAATCGAAAATCCCCAAATCGCTTGAACTGGAGTCGTCTCTGACTTTTCTGGGATCGACACAAAAAACTTCTGGAGTTGACTCTAACAGTCTAGGAGTCGACTCTAAGTCATGGCCGGAAAAACCATCGTTCTGTCTTTTCTGTTGGAGTCGGCTCTAACAGTCCAGGAGTCAACTTTAAGTCTGTGCCGATTTCTGGAGTCGACTCTGCGATTTCATGTGTCGACTCTAATGTCTGCAATCTTACCTTGACATTAGATTCGAACTAGAACTTGATTTATATTATAATTCTGATTAATAAATCATATCATAAACTGAAAAACTTAATCAAAATCATTAGTAACTTCAAATGTTATACTCAAATAGTTTTGTTAATCATCAAAATCAACAATTGGGTCAACAGTAGCATGAATGTATAAGGTTAATTTTAAGAATGCCTATGTTATCAAATAATAACATGTAATAAAATAATATTTTATTATACATATGTTTGTTTTAAAGAAACTGATGCAATAATGAATTGTGACTTTTAGTTTTTATGCCTTTATATACCTTATATTCTAATTTGTATTTCACTACATGTCATTCTTTCCATAAAAAAATAGAATTATCTCGAGTAGGATCTTTTGTCAACAACAACAATTTGTGCCTCATCGATAGTGCTATAACATATACTATACTTAAAGATATGAAATACTTCTCCTACTTAAGAATGCAGGAAACAAATGTTAATACAATTTGTGGTAGTGCAAAATTGATTGAAGGCTCTGGAAGAGCCCATATCATTTTGCCTAAAGGAGCAAAATTCATAATTGATGATGCCTTATACTTTGAAAGGTCTCAAAGAAATTTATTGAGTTTTAAAGATATTCGTAGAAATGGATATCACATTGAGACAACTAAAGAAGGCAATATTGAGTATTTGTGCATTACAAGTACAATCTCAGGCAAAAAATATGTATTAAAAAAATTGCCTTCTTTTTCTTTTGGTTTATACTACACAAATATAAGCACATTTGAAGCATATGCTATAGTAAACCAAAAGTTTACTAATCAAAATAATTTTATAATTTGGCATAACCAATTGGGTCATCCCGATTCAATTATGATGCAAAGAAATATAGAGAATTCATGTGGACATTCATTGAAGAATCAGAAAATATTACGACCAAATGAATTCTCATGTGCTGCTTGCTCTCAAGGCAAATTAAGTATTAGGCCATCACCGGCTAAAATCAAGACTGAATCTCTTGGATTCCTGGAATGCATACATGATGATATTTGTGACCTATTCACCTATCAAGTAGACCATTTAGATATTTCATGGTTTGAATTGATGCTTCAACTAAATGGTCATATGTATGCTTATTATCGACTCGCAACTTGGTGTTTGCAAGACTACTAACACAATTAATTCGACTATGTGTTCATTTTTCAGATAATCCTATTAAGACAATACGTCTTGATAATGCTGATAAATTTACTTTTCAAGCATTCAATGATTATTGTACTACTATTGGAATCACTGTTGAATATCCTGTAGCATATGTTCATACTCAAAATGGTCTTGTAAAATCGCTTATCAAACAGATCTAACTGATTACAAGACCATTACTTATGAGAGCAAAGCTTCCTCTGTCTACATGGGGACATGCTATGTTACATGCAGCAGCACTTATTCGCATTAGGCCAATGAATTATCATGAATTCTCTCCATTACAATTGGTTTATGGTCAGGAATCAAATATTTTTCATCTAAGAATTTTTGGATGTGTGGTTTATATTCCAATTGCTCCACCACAACGCACTAAGATGGGACCTCAAAGAAGGTTAGGGATATATGTTGGGTATGAATCTCCATTTATAATTAAATATTTGAACCATCTATAGGAGATTTATTTACAACACGTTTTGCTAATTGTCATTTTGATGAGTCTATTTTTTCAACCTTAGGGGGAAATAATAAGCAGCTGGTAAAAGAAATTAGTTGGAATGAATTATCATTGCCCCATCTCGATCCTCATACAAAACAACATGAACTTGAAGTTCAGAAGATAATTCACATGCAAAAACTAGCAAATCAACTGGCTGACGCATTTACTGACCTTAAAAGAGTGACAAAGTCACATATACCAGCTGCAAATGCTCTAATCAGAATTGTTGTCCCTGAAGGACAACCTACCATTGCTAATAAGATAAAGAGACAAGTAAAGTGTGGTAGACCAGTTGGTTCCAAAGATAAAAACTCTTGCAAAAAAAAGGAGCAAAGCATTTAGATGATGAGATTGAAGATACTGTGATGTGAGAAAATATCCCTAATATAATAATAGAAATAATTGAGACTCCAGATGAGTCTGAGAATAAGGTACCTAAAATCGAAGAAAATGAAGAGATCTCTATCAATTATATTATGATCGGGGAAAGATGGAACCGATATAAGATGATCGTCAACGATAAGTTTGCATATTATGTTGTGCAAAATATTAAAAATAAAAATAAGGATCATGAACCAATGTCTATGGTAGAATGTAGACATCAACAAGATTGGCTAAAATGAAAGGATGCAATCGATTCTGAATTAAAATCGCTAGCAAAATGTAGTTTTTGGATCGGTTGTTCAAACATCTGTTGGTGTAAAACCTATAGGATATAAATGGGTATTCGTGCGAAAGCAAAATAAGGATAATGAAATTGTGAGGTATAAAGCATGACTAGTTGTCCAAGGATTCTCACAAAGATCTGGTATTGATTATGAAGAGACGTATTCTTTTGTGGTGGATGCAACAACTTTTCAGTATTTGATTAGTTTGGCAGTGTATGAAAAACTTGAATTGCGTCTTATCGATGTAGTGACAGCCTACTATATGGCTCACTTGATAATGATATCTATATAAAAATCGCAGAAGGATTATAATTGCCTAAAAAGTTTAACTCTAATTTGAGAGAACTTTATTCGATAAAGTTGTAGAAGTCTCTCTATGGGTTAAAACAAGCAGGGCGTATGTGGTATAATTATTTGACTAAATATCTTTTGAAACAAGGCTATAACAATGATCCCATATGTTCTTGTGTCATTATAAAGATATCTAGATCATAATTTATGATCATTGCAGTATATGTTGATGATTTGAACATGATTGAAACTTCTGAAGAGCTTCAATGGGCAACAGATTGCTTAAAACAGGAATTTAAAATGAAAGATCTTGGAAGAATAAAATTTTACTTTGGCCTGCAGCTCGTGCATCTTAAGAATTAAAATTTTGTGCACCAATCTGCTTATACAACAAAGATACTTAAAAGGTTTTATATGGATAAAGCACATCCATTAAGTACTTCGATGATCGTAAGGTCACTTGAAAAACCATTAAAGATTCTTTTTACTTAAGGAAGATGACGAAGAACTACTTGGTCCTGAAGTACCATATCTAAGCACAATAGGTGCATTAATGTATCTTGTGACTCACACTCGACCTGATATATATTTTTCAGTAAACTTATTAGGAAGATATAGTTCTTCGCCTACAAGGAGGCATTGGACATGTGTTAAGCACATATTCTGATACCTCAGAGGTACAATGGATATGGGTTTGTATTATTCAAATTTATCCAAATCCGAATTGGTAGGTTTTGAAGATGCAGGATATTTGTCTGATCCTCATAATGGTCAATCACAAATACATATGGTGGCACTGCTATTTTATGGCATTCTACAAAGCAAACAATTGTGGCTACATCATCTAACCATGCCAAAATTCTGGCAATTCATGAAGCAAGCCGAGAATGTGTATGGCTTAGATCAGTAATCCAACACATTCAGAAGACATATGAATCTCTCAAAAGAAGGTACCAACTATTTTGTATAAGGATAATACAGCCTGCATAGCTCAACTGAAAGGAGGGTATATCAAAGGTGATAGAACAAAACACATATCTCCAAAGTTCTTTTTTACTCATGACCTTCAGAAGAGTGGTGATAATCTCGCTGATTTATTTACAAAAGCACTATCTATAAAGAGATTTAAAGAGTTAGTCTAAAAAATTGGACTACGACGACTCAAGGATATCGAATAATAATTTTAAGGAAAGTATATCAAGAGATGCAATCAAAAGGAGGAGCAAAATAATGTACTCTTTTTTTTTGCTATGGTTTTGTCCCATTGAATTTTTTTGGAAAGGTTTTTAATGAGGCAGTATTTTCTTTCAATAAAAAATATGAATGATGTACTTTTCATAGTTAAATAGATGGACATCCAAGGGGAAGTGTTATAATATTGCTAATAAAATGGATGTTATTCTAAGGGGAGGTTATGTCAAGTTATAAAGATGGTGTCCATTGGTATTCCAAGGAAGGTTATGTCTATTGGTATTACTTGTAATATCTTTTACCATTTGCCTATAAATAGATGGCATAGAATTGTATTTGAGAAGGATAGATAAAATAAGACAGTGATGAAATAAGAAAAGATGAAATAAGAGAACATATTCCAATACTTTCTTTTCTTAGTCTCTTTGTTCTATTGTTACTCTTTAATTATATAACATGAAGATTATAGTGTGGGCCCAAGAGTTGCTTGGGAGTGGTAACACGAAGATTATAGTGTTGGCCCAAGAGTTGCTTGGGAGTGGATGTAGGTGTAGCTAACACCGAACCACTATAAATCTTTGTGTTTGTCGTGCTTGTCTCTCTTTCTCTCTACTCTATCTTGTATACTTTGTTTTGCATTATTGCATCACACTCATTTCATTTATCCTTATGCACTTTCACTTTGTGAAATTATTTTTAAGTGTCAAATTTTTTAAGAACTCAATTCATCACCCTCTCCCCTCTTAGGTTGCCATCTGGGCCAACACATATACATATCAATTCTTTTTCTTTTTTGTCATCAACAAAAAAGTTAAAGAATCATAGGGTAGACATAGCTCAGGTTAGACGTAGAGCTGCATAGAGTCGAAATTGCATTAAAATCAGAACTTGCATTAATTTCATAACATCACAAATAACTATTTCATTGATAATAAGAAGAGTTCCACACATATTCATTACATATATCTGAAATAACAACTTCATTAATATCATAACTATTTCATACATGATCATACATATGTAAGCATATCAAAGCAAATTGCAAAATATAAAATATCTCTAAATCCTAAGTAAAACTATAGAATCCTAGTAAGGTTGACTGGATTGGCTGGATTAGCTGGAAGAAATAACTTGAATATTCTCTTGAGCTACTATAGTATTTCTCCCATCCCATCTTTCTATATCTGCCTGAAATGCCTTATCATTTCTTCAATTTGAAGTACAACATTTTGAATGTCTACTTAGAGCTTTGCAGATGAGTTGGAGTAGACATTTCCATCATCAACCAAACCTTTAAGCTTTTCAGAATTTGATTCCAGAGTTGTTTTAAAACATTCAACTAAGATTTTGATTGTATTTTCTACATTACTCAGCCTTTCATCAAATCCATGTACCAGCTATCTGATTTCAAGTAGCTGAGAGCACATTTCTTCTTTCATCAATTCTCTATGCTCTGCAAGCTTAGAATCCATCATTTCCCTAATCCTCCCCACTATATCTTTAGTAAAAGCTGGGGATGGATCTACTGCTGCTGCTGGTGCTGAAGAGGAATCCGGTGCTGGTGAAGGTGGAGCTGGAACAGAAGTTTGGGAGCTGATGAAGATGATCTAGGGGCTGTTGAAGGTCCGAGGACCTCTTCTATCATCATCATCATCATCAGCCATAACACCTCTGACTAGGACTGATAGAGCATCATGCCTGTGCCTCTGCCAAACACCATCCACTTTTCCAAATTCCATCCAGTGAAAGGTGGAGGCATTGTAATAGTCTATATGTCAGAGTAGTCTCTTTGGCTCATTATCTAAAATCTCTATAAAAATCAATGTCAGCACCATACCATAGGTAGACTCACCTTCTACTTCGAACAAGCTTCACCCATATAGCTTAACATCATTCCAGGTAAATTTATTGGGTGTCCATTCAAATACAGTCCATAACGACAATATCTCTTTCTGACACATAATCAAAAATTCAATTTTTGGAAATAAGATCCTACTGCAAATATTATGAAGAAGCCTCAACTCTAAACTGAGCTGATTTGCATAGACTTCTTCTAACTCATTAACCTCTCTTCCTAACATTCTTGTCAAAGCTTCACCACAGTTTGAATGACCTGTGGGAGTCATCCCTTTCATGGGTATTTTCAATAGATTTTCCAAAATAGACTGATTAACCCTTAGTCGGGTTCCTCTAACCATTGCAACTAATCCATTATCACCTCTACCCACAGATGCATAGAATTCTCTTACTAATGCTGGGTAGGTAGGGACATCAAGGGAGCAAAGTCTTCCCCATCCCATATTCCTCAATAAATTTCTAATATTAAAACCCTCATAGTCCAGAAAATGAAATAATACCTTTATTTCGGTGGTGATTACCCTTCCAGCCATGGGGTTAGGATGCAAAGAAGGAGTAATAGCTTTGGGTGTGGAGGTTAAGGATGAGGATGGAGTACTCGGTGATGGCTGCCTTGTTGACCATCTCGTGGACCGTCTCTCGGTGGTGACGAGAGCACCAATGGTTGAAGTGCGGCGCTTAGGAGCCATACGAAGACAATGGGGGTTGAAATCAAGAAGAATTGAAAGTTGGAGGAAGTGGGAAAGATATTGACTCAAGAATGATTGATTATTTTGACTCTAAAAGTGTCGACTCAAACCCTAAATAACTATTTGGGACCACCTCAAGTCAGCTCATGCAAGAACTCGAGTCGACTCGCCAACAAGAATATAATTAGCACTTGAAATCGAGTCGGCTCATGCAAGGACTCGAGTCGACTCCCCGTCGAGCAGATAGAGAGCTCAATGACTTTGAGTCGACTCCTACTTTCGCATGAATCGGCTCATCATTGAGTCGACTCTAGATAAAATCTCGAGTTGGCTCACAAACCGTTTTAGCAAAATATCAAGAGTTTCAAATGCTGAAACACATCAAGCCAAGCTCAAAATTCTAGATAATTTATCCTTAAAGCATGAGGGATTAATGAATTCAAATATCTAAATGATTTTCCTTAGAAAATAAGAGGATATTCAATAAAATTTGATTGAATTCTACATAGTCTTCCTTAGGAGTTTCAAACTATTCTAATAGATCACAAACTCCTAATTTACCTTTAAGATAACAAAATCTATCCTCACTCAAGGGTTTTGTAAATATATCAGCCAATTAATTTTTAGTACAAATAAATTCAAGACAAACATCTTCATTAATAACATATTCACTTATAAAGTGATGTCTAATTTTTGTGTTTAGTTCTTGAATATTGAATAGGATTTTTAGTTAGATTTATTGCACTTGTATTATCACATCTTATAGGAATTTTATTAAGAGTAATGCCAAAATCCTCAAGTTGTTACTTAATTCAAAGGATTTGAGTACAGCTATAACATCCTAAAAATCTTATAATTTTGGTAATATTAATAGCATTTTCATTTAAAATAAAAGTCAGATGATTTCAATGATGTGTGGATGTGTTTGCTACTTCATAAATATAAAAAGAAAAATTATGGTATACATGAGTATATTTTTTGGTGCTAATAATTTTGATTTAAGAATTTAAGAGATTTAAGTTTTAATAGGATTAAATCACAAGTTTAATTTAAAACTTTTTATTAAGTGTTATTTTTAGCAATTAAAGTTGACTCTAATCGGTGAGGAGTGGACTCTGCCATGGTTTAGAACTTCTGGCATGCTTTAGAGTCGACTCCTATAGAAAGGAGAGTTGACTCCCGTAGAAAAATAGAAAGTCAGTATTTCTACTTCATGCTAAAGCCGTTCCTAATTCTGCTGGAGCCGACTCCAAGATCTGCTAGAGCTGACATCGAGATCTACTGGAACTGACTCCAAGACTGCAGATTTCCTAAGTTAAATTTTAAAAATTTTATATATATTCCATTTTAAGTCCGATTTGAGTATCTTTTGAACCATTGGATTCCTAAAATAAAGATCTTCAAGTTGGCAAGGTTTTTTTAGAAATATTGCATAAAAGTATTGATTTAGATAAAAAATTAATAATCTAGCCTATAAATGAATTAAAAAATATATTTTAAGGGAAAAATAGGAAAAGACTCTGAGGTTAATTGCTAATTATGCTAAGGGCAATTTGCGAAAGAAAATCTAAGGGCAAAATAGCATGGTCATGAGTGAGCCACGTATTTTCCAAAAAGTGTGTGTTAAGAGTTTGTGAGGGTAAAATAAGAATTTTATCAATGCCTTAGCCCCTAAGCAAACCACTGTTCATGACTTGGTCCCCAAGTCACCAGAGGAAAAGGGGATTTATGTGAGTTTCAGCTAGAGAAAAAGAAAGAATGAAAGAAAGAAAAGAGAGGAAGAAAAGAAGAAGAAGAAGAAGAAGAAGAAGAAGAAGAAGAAAAAGGAGAAAGAAAGAGGAAGAAAAGGGAAAGCTCGGGGTTCATGCTTGTCTTCAGGTAAGCTATAGCTTTCCTAGACTTGGCATGGCTTTAGATTTTCTTAGATTCTTGTATTATAAGATGATAGCAGAGGTAACAGTGAATAGAGAAAGGATGAAAGAAAATAATGAGATATCAGAGGTTAGATCATGTATACATGCATGGTTTCAAAGGAAAACCTTGTGTGCAAGTAACCCTAATAGCTACCTTGTTTGTATGTTGACGTAGGTCAAGAGGATTGTTTTAGGGAGCAGAAACATCGGATTTGAGTATAGTTAAAAGGATATTTTGCTGAGGTGAGTGGGTTTCTCATCTAGTAATGAAAAGTTTATTTTGAGCCAGTATAATGATATTAATACCTAGTTGTGGTATGTTATGTTAGTAGAGAGTATTATGTATATTTTAAATCTAAAAAATGAGAACCTAGTATATGATATTCTAATGCATGGGTTTTGATGCATGAAGCTTTGAGCATGAGTTTATTATAGGATTTAAGGCATAAGAGTTAAAGTCCGAGTTTATGAGCATGAGTTTTAAAAGCAAAGGAACTAAGCCTGAGTTGTGATGTATGAGTTTCAGATGCATACATGGCATATGTGAATGAAAAATATTAAAAAGAATATGTTTTAATGCATGAGTTATACAGAGCATTCAAGCAGCTATAGGGCTGATCACCCTGTAGACTATGCTGTAGCATGAGCATTGTATACTACTATTGAGTCATCACCTCCTTATGATTCGATTGTACGATGAACCCCAGGAATAGGGGTGAGTGTATGATAGATCAAGCCCAGTGGGGCAGGTTGTAAGAGCCCATAGGGGCAAGAATCATAGCTCAATGGAGTTGGTTATTATATAGCTCGTAGGGACAGAGTAAAAACTCGAGGTTCCAGGGTTAAGAAATAAAGCACTTTACTGGGTGAACCGCATGTATAAGGGGTATTATTTGTGCAGGGATCCTGTTGCTAGTCATGCACCCGATAAGAGTACACATGTAGAAGGGAGATTATAGGATGGTACCTCAGAGGTATTACACACACAGCCCAGTATCTTGAGATTTAAAAGCTTATATTATGATTTAAAAAGGGTCAGTGGGCCAAGTATTTATCCCAAAGAAAAAGTTTATATGAGATGCCAGTAGCCAGGCAGATCCCAGTGAAGATCAGGAAATTAAATAAAGAAAGTCTGGGCTGTAGGTAAAGAATGCATATCTTCATATTGTAATGCATCATGCATGGATATTTATATTAATGAGTTATTTTTTAATGAAAAGTTATTGTAGAGTATGTTAGTACTAATATATTATTTGAAGAATAAGATATATTTTACTTTATCTGATATCATGTTAAAAATATACTTTGATTTATACAAGCTATATTGTATCAACATACTATTGAAAATATGATGTTATGGCTCTCTATTTCTTCTTGGTTAGATGGTTATCCAATCACTGGGACTTAGGTCTCACCCCTCTATTGTTAATATTCTTCTTCAAATCAGTGAGTCTGTTTGGCAGGATTAAGGTTTGCCGGATTGAGACCCTTAGCTGCTGAAGCTTGCCATGTTGCAAGAGCATAGATGATAACTTTGCATATTGAGCTAGTGTAGAGTAATATTCATGTATATATATATATATGTATGTATGTATATATGTACAGTAAGATGTGGTGATGTATTAGACTTATTTGGATATAAATACAAGACTTATGTTCTGATATAAATTATGAGTATGATGTATATACTTATGATTTGATATCGATTATGAATGTGATCCTACAAACTGCCTGAGGATATCATAAAAAATATTATCTGAGCAGGTTGATGCTTAGTGTTGATTTGAGTGATGTGCATATATAATTGAGCTGATAATAAAAAGTTTTTAACATGATGTATTTTCGAGTGTCTACTGCTTATAATAATTTGTTGGAGTCCCTAGCTCTTTATGGAGTGCTACATAAAGACTAGTAAAACTCTATCCGATTACTATAGTTGTGTAGGTCTGCTATCGGTGGCCCCAGAGAGAAGGGGGAGCTGACAACAGCAACTTCCAGTTGTAATATATTCAGCTTTTGCTGTAGATAATGCAACCAAATTTTGCTTTTTGTTAAACCAAGAGATTAACAGCTTATAACCTAAGAATTGGCATGCACCAATAGATTAGGTCATGCAAGTACACACTTGATTTCAAAATTTCTTAGAAAGGATTTAGTTAAAGGACTTCCAAAAAATGAATTTCAAAAATGATAGAGTTTGTGATGCATGTCAGTTTGAAAAACAAACTACGAATTCTTTTAAATCTAAAATATGGTTTCAACTTTTAGGCCACTTGAACTACTTCACATGGATCTATTTGGACCTACTAGAACCATAAGTCTAGAAGGCAAAAAATAAGGTCTTGTAATAGTAGATAATTACTCTAGATTTACATGGATACTATTTCTGGCTCATAAAGATGAGACTTTCTCTATATAAAAAATTCTTCAAGAAAGTCACAAATGAGAAAAACACTACCATTTTGTCTCTTAGAAGTGATCATGAAACTAAATTTAAAAATTAATTATTTAAAAAATTTAGCATTGAAAATGGCATCCATCATAATTTTTCTGCACCTAGGACACCTCAGCAAAATAGGATGGTAGAAAGGAAGAAAAGGACTCTAGAAGACATGGCCCATACCATGCCATGTGAAAGCCAACTTCCTAAATATTTTTAGGCAGAAGCTATAAATACAGCATGTTACATCCTAAATAGAGCTCTTACTAGACCAATCCTTAAGAAAATCCCCTATGAACTATGGCATAATAGGAAACCTAATGTTAGCTATTTCATGCATTTGGGTGTAGTTTCTTCATTAAAAACAATGAAAAGGATAATTTAAAAAGTTTGATGCCAAGTCTGATGAAGGCATCTTCTTAGGATACTCTATATCTAGCTGGGCATATAGAGTGTTTAATAAAAAGTATCTGATTATTGAAGAGTCAATACATATTGTGTTTGATGAGCCTTTAGCATCTAGTTTAGGAAAGAAGGTTGATGAGAAAGATACTAATTCTTGAAAGAGATTTTAAAAAATTAAATATTGAAGTATCTTCAGATCATGAACCTGAAGCTAAAGATAATGACTCAATTAAGGATAGGGATGTTGACACTATTCATAATAATACAGATCTTCCTAGAGATTGAAGATATACCTATGGTCATCCAAAGGATCTAATCATGGATGATCTATCTCGAGGTGAAAGAACTAGATCATCTATGAGAAATGTCAATAATCATCTTGCAATTGTATCTCATATAGAACCTAAGTCAATTGAAGAAGCTGAAAAGAATAGTTATTGGATGTTGGCAATGCAAGTGGAATTAAATCAGTTCACTAGGAATAAGGTATGGATACTAGTTGATAGACCTAAAGATCATTCAGTTATAGAAACCAAATAGGTATTTAGAAATAAGTTAGATGAGAATGATATTGTTGTTAGAATAAGGCTAGATTGGTTGCAAAAGGATATAACTAGGAAGAAGGCGTTGGTTTTGATGAAACCTTTGTACTAGTTGCTAGATTAGAGGCCATTAGATTGTTACTTGAATTTATATGTTGTGTGAACTTCAACTTATTTTAGATGAATGTAAAAAGTATATTTTTAAATAATTTTATAAATAAAAAAGTCTATGTTAAACAGTGATCACTGTCGTTGGCGGTCAGAAATAAAACCTACTTACTACTATAGCTAGTGGTGAATTGGGATCGTATCCTCAAGATCAAGAGTAATTATTTTATGAAAAGAAATAAAAAAAATTATTTGCCGATGATTATATTTAGAATAGTGATTATTAAAAGATAATAACTAATTAATTAATAAAATTAAGATAGCATGCGAAGTAACCCAGGAATCCGAATCCACCATGCACACAGATTTTATCTTCGTTTCTTTATGTTGCAATAACAATAATTTTTGCAAATTTAGGATTAAAATAATTTATCTCTTGTCAGGCACAGGTCGTATTAGGAGATCACGACATGTTCGCTTAGAGTATAAACTATCTAATTATTTTTAAAATTAAAGGTCTAAACTACCACACTATGATTTATTTTTCTTAGGCACATACAGTATCCTAAGATCACAGCATGTCGATAAGAGGGTATAGGTCATATATGCCAGATCAAAACCTCGATTAGAAAAATATCTCAAAAGATATATAAAAAAAGAGCATGATTTTTATTGCATAGAAATTAAGAACAAAAAGAAAGATAGAACCTGATTAAAGGCTTCATCATCATTCCAAGTTAAAAAAATCTAGCCACATATTATTGCCACCAGCATTTCCTCCATAAATTTTCTTTTTCAAACCTAAATACAATGATCTAAAAAATAAAAAAAAACTTGAAGAAAACTCCTCCGCCATCCATTCCAATCACCTGCTTTAGTTTGCACCGAGAATCATGAGAAATCATATCTTTATTTCTTTCGAACAAATAGAGTCCTGATTTGAGTATCGTCTGCATTGTTGGACTCCAAAAATTGAGCTCTTTCCATCTATAGGCTTTTTTCTGTAAACATCTATAAAGGGTATCAATTCTTAATAAATTTAAAGTAATTAATATTTATTTTAAAATTAAATTTGGATAATAAATAGACTTATCAAATAGCCTTCTAATTTTGAAGATCATAAAATTTTAAATCATATTTTTAAACTTTATAAAGTACTTTATGGTTTAAAGCAAGCACCTAGAGCTTGGTATGATAGGCTTAGCAAATTTTGATTGAAAATAATTTCTGTAAAGATAATGTTAACAAAATTCTATTTTTAAAAAGAAAAAAAGATTTATTGATTATACAGATTTATATAGATGGTATAATATTTCGTGCTACTAACAACTCTCTTGTCAAGAGTTTGCTGAGTTAATACAGGAAGAATTTAACATGAGTATGATGGAAGAACTAAATTTCTTTCTTAGACTACAAATTAAATAAGAAAAGGAAATGATTTTCATCAGCCAAACAAAGTATACAAAGAAAATTCTCAAAAAGTTTGGTATGAAGATTGGAAAACCCTTTGGCATACCTATGAGTCCCTTATGCAAGCTTGACAAGGATGAAGATGACAAGAAAGTAGATCAAAAGCTTTATATAGGTATAATTAGATCTCTTCTTTACTTTACTGCTAGTAGACTTGATATTATATTTGTTGTTAATTTGTATCTATGCTAGATATCAATCTGATCCTAGAGAATCATATTTAATAGATATAAAAAAAATCTTTAGATACTTGAGTGAAACTAAAAATGTAGAATTATGGTATTATAGAGAGTCCACATTTGATTTGGTTGCATATTCTGATTCTGATTTTGCTTGTCGTAAACTTGATAGAAAAAGCATTGGTGGTATATGCCAATTCTTAGGTAATAACTTAACTATTAGTTTAGCAAAAAGTAAAATTTGGTTGCATTATTTACAACGAAAGCTGAATATGTTGCAGCTGAAAGTATCTGTGCTCAAATCCTTTGGATTAAACAATAATTTGAAGATTTTGGCATCACTCTTAATAAAATTTCTATAAGATGTGATAATACAACTGTAATCAATCTAACTAAAAATTTAATTCAACATTCAAGAACTAAACACATATAAATTAGACATCACTTTACAAGAGAACATATTGCTAATGAAGATGTTTGTCTTGAATTTGTTTGCACCGAAAATCAGTTGGCTAATATATTTATAAAACCTTTGAGTGAAGATATATTTTGTTATCTTAGAGGAGAATTAGGAGTTTGTGATCCATTGGAATAGTTTAAAATTTCTAAGAAAAACTATTTAGAATTCAATCAAATTCCACTGAATACTCTCTTATTTTCTAAGAAAAAATATCTAGATATTTGAACTTATTGATCTCCCATGCTTTAAGGATAAATTATCTAGAATTTTGGAGCTTGGCTTGACTTGTTTTAGCATTTAAAACTCTTGATATTCTACTGAACTATCCGTCAGCTGACTCGAGACTTTATCTAGACTTTATCTAGAGCTGACTCGATAGTGAGCCGACTCATGAAGAAGCAGGAGTCGAGTCGGCTCGAAGTCATTAAGCTCTTTGTTCGCTCGACGGGGAGTCGACTCGAGTGTCTGCACGAGCCGATTCAGTTTTGAGTGCTAACTATTTTTTGTTGGGGAGTCAACTCGAGTTCTTGTGCGAGTCGACTTGAGGTGGTCCTAAACAGTTATTTAGGGTTTGAGTCAACACTTTTAGGATCAAAATCTTCAATCATTCTTGAGCCGATATCTTCCCAACTCCCTCCAACTTCCAATCCTTCTTGATTTCATCACCCATTATCTTCTAATGGCTCCCAAGCACCATGCTTCGACCTTTGATGCTCCCATCACCACTAGAAGGAGGTCTGCAAGGCATTCGACAAGGCAGCCATCTCCATCCTCATCATCAACCTTCACACCTGAAGCCGCAGCCACTCCAGCTTTACCATATCCAAACCTTATGGCTAGAAGGGCTATCACAAATGGAAGAAAGATACTTTTTCATTTTCTAGATTCCATAGGGTTTACTATTGGAAATTTGTTAAGAAACATGGGATGGAAAAAGTTTTGCTCTTTGGATGTACCCACCTACCTTGCCTTGGTAAGAGAGTTCTATGGTTTAGCAGGGAGAGGAGACGACGGACTCATGAGTTTTGTTAGAGGAACCAGGATAAGAATAAATCAGTCTATTTTGGGAGATTTACTAAAAATGTCCATGGAAGGGATGACTCCCACCAGTCACTCAGATCGTGGTGCAGCCTTGACAAGAATGCTTGGTAGAGAAGTCAATGAGCTAGAAGAAGTGTATGCTAATCAGCTCAATTTGGAGTTAATACTTCTCCATAATATTTGCAGTAGGATTTTGTTCCCCAAAACCGATAGATTTGACTATGTGCTAGAGAGGGATATTGTGCTCATGGATTGCATACTGAATGGCTATCCTATAAACCTACCAAGAATGATGTCAAGTTATATGGGAGAAGCCTGCTCAAAGAAGAAAGTGAGTTTACCTTATGGTATGGTGCTGACATTGATCTTTAGAAGCCAAGGAGTTGAGATTTTAGACAATGAGCCAAACAAACTACTCCGGCACACTGACTACTACAATGCTTCCACCTTTCACCGAATGGGATTTAGGAAAGTGGATGGTATTTGCTAGAGGCACATACATGATGCTTTACCAGTGCCAGTCAGAGATGCTAGGGCTGATGATGATGATGATGATATTGAGAAGGTCCCAGACCATCTTCATTAGCTCCCGGACCTTCTGCTCCAGCTCCACTCTCACCAAGACCGGTACCGGCCTTATCTTCAACACCACCATTAGCAGCACAGATCCATCCTTGGCATTTACTGAAGATATTGTGGGGAGGATCAGTGAAATAATGGATTCCAAGCTTGCAGAGCATGGAAAGTTAATAAAAGAAGAAATGAGCTCTCAGCTACTTGGGGTTAGGCAGCTAATTTTTGGATTTGAAGAAAGGTTGAGTAATGTTAAAGACTCTATCAAAATCTCAGCTGAATGTTTTAAGGCCACCCTGGAGTCCATTTATGAAAAACTTAAAGAATTGGTTAATGATAAAAATGTCTACTATACATAATCTACAAAGCTTCAAGTAGACATTCAACATGCCGTAGTTCAAGTTGAAGAATTGATGAGGCATTTTAGGCAAGTACAGAAAATGGAATGGGAGAAATTCTCAAGCAGCTTAAGAGAATTCTCAGGTGATTTCTTCCAGCCAATCCAGCTAATGCAGAATATCCAGCCAACCTACCCTAGTTATTAGGAATATATATATTTACTTAAGACTTAAAACTATATAGCTTGTATTTAGGACTAATACTTTGTATCTTGAAGTTTGCTTTAATATGATTTCATGTATGAAAAACTTATGACAATAATGAAGTTGTTGTTTCATAGATTATGTAATGAATATGTATAAACTCTTCTTATTATCAATGACATTGCTATTTATGATGTTTTGAAATTAATGCAAGTTCTGAATTTAATGATGTTATGAAAATTTTGACCTTATACAACTCTATGTCTAATCTGAGCCTTGTCCACCTTATGATTCTTTAACCTTTTGTTGATGACAAAAAAGGAAGAGAATTGGTATGTATATGCATAATTGATTTGATGAGCAAAGAGTATGCACATACACAGAGGGAGTTATCTTGTCTGCTTGAAATGGTTAAAATAGCTATTTGAAATGTTTGTTTGAATTGTTTGAAATGTTGAAATGTTTATCTGAATTAATTGAGTTATAATCTTGTCAAATGAGTTTCACCATAAGTCTTACTGAATATGATTGAGAAAATAAGTGATTTGAAAACTATTCTTTAAATTCCATTGTATATGTAAATAACTATGCATATACTCAGTGTTTTTGTCATCATAAAAAAAAGAGAGATTGTTGACCCAAATATTGATTTTGATGAATAACAAAAACTACATGAGTATATTCTCTTTAGTACTAATGGTTTTGATTAAATGTTTCAAAAATTTAAATCTTTTATCAATCAAAATCACAAGAAAAATTGAGCTTGATCTTGAGTTTAGCTTAAGTATCAATTTCAGCACTTAAAGTCAACTCCTACAGCCAAGAAGCCAACTCTAGCGCATTTTAGCATGTTTTGGTACTTCTGGCACGGACTCGAGTTGACTCGTGCAGAGTCTCAAGCCGACTCGGTCAGAGAGATAGAAAGACTGCATTTCTGCATCGAGCTCGAATCGACTCCTGCAGAGTTTTGAGCTGACTCCGTTAAAGAGATAGAAAGACCTCATTTTTGCATCGAGCTCGAGTCAACTCCTGCAGAGTCTTGAGCTAACTCGGTAGGTTATACAGAGAGTATGTTTTTCGAGGTTCAACTTGAGTCGACTCCTGCATATATTCGAGCCGACCCCAAGAACAACTTGAGCCGACTCCTCTACGGGCAGAAATTCATTTTTGGTCATCCCACACTCGAGCCAACTCCTACATCTACTTGAGTTGACTCGAAGCCTAACAGGAGCTGACTCCAGAACTGTTAGAATAGTTCAAGTACCTAATTTTTCTCCACCAAACTCCAACGGCTCTTTCTCCATTCATACTAAATACTCTTCCACCTACTAATAACGGCTAGTTTTCTTCTAAAAGTGGACTTGGAGGGTGATTATAAGTAGAGCCTTGGATTGATTCAAAGTGAAGAGAGGAGAAGTGAGAAATAACAAGAGAAAAGTTTAAATTTCAAAAGCCTTAGAGTAAAAACAGAGGTAACAACTTGATGTGGAATGTACCATGCAAGAGATTAACATAAAATAATGATTCATATTTTAAGGTACTTTACTTTTTGAAATGAGTAAGATTTAACTAAGGATGAATATGTAAAGAGTAAAGTAACTACCCACAGAACACGATTCACTAAGTAATAAAGAAAATAAAATCCTAGGGTTGAAAAACTACTACTTAGAAAATGCTATTTCTTCAACAAAATAGAACTTATGAGAAGGGATGGATCTGATTATCAGGCAATGATGATCTTTGTCCTAAAAGATTGGATCACACAGCTCTTGGGATGAGCACCTGAAAGACGAAGCTATGCTACCATAGATATTTGGCTTTTCTTCAGATTATTCTAGAGATAAGGACTTCATCTAAGGATCGTAGCATTTTGGCATCTTGGGGCTGTGTTGCTTGGAATAGATGTTGAAACGGTTATTTGTTGGGCCTCTCACCCTCTCCCTCATGGAGTGTCGATTGTCAGGAGCACAGGAAAAAAGAAGAAGACTCTTTTTTATTAATCATCAATTGTCCTTTACAAGAAGAAGGGAGGGGTTTTTATAATAAACCCTAACCCTTGAATTACATAGAAAAAAAGAAAATAAGGGCACCATATTGTTTTCAAATAAGGAGATAGGTGGCATCTTGAAACAAGAAAAAGAGATCAGGGGATAGTTTTTTTAAATAAGAAGATAGGAGGCATCTTGAAACAAGAAAAAGAGATCAGGGAATAGCTTTCCCAAATAAGAAAATAGGCGGCATCTTGAAACCAAGGAAAGAGATCAGGTGTTGGTGCCATATCATGCTTTATATAAGGAGTGGACGATAAGTCACCTTCCATAGAGGGCTTATTTGCTTTCTTTTATGTTGAGATGACTTCATGAAAATCTTGGGATACTTTAATTGAGTAGATGGCACCTACTTTGACTGGGATTCCATATGGGGTTTTATTTGCTTTCTTTTATGGTCTTGGGTCTTTAACTTCTTACACTTTGACTCAATAAATCTTGACTTGACTTAAATAAAATTAATGGACTCATACTTGACTAAAATTACTGGACTCATACAGACAAAACTTGATTACAAGACTTAAAGTCAAACAAACATAAAGTAAGAAATTCATAATGACTCTAGACTTAAATGAATTGATAAGAATCAAAAGTCTAACTACATCAATCAGAAATCCATAATGAGCTCAGTAACCTCTGTCTAATCTTGGTGCCCACACCAATTCATCCGGGATGGAAGGAACTCGACCCTGTCGAGTAAGGATCAATCCGACTCTAGTACCACTCCAATAGGTTTGGGTCAAGGCACTGTAGATCCTCTCGAGCGATCCATGAATTCTCAGATTTTGATCATCCTTGCCAACGAACTAAATAACGTTGGTAGCCTTTATTCCGGATAGTAATAGCTTGATCATCCAGGATATGCTCAATCCTTTCTATGCTCCTAGGTAAATTTATTGGTGGACACTCGGGTATGGGTTCACTCTCAAGATTAGAGTCAGGTCCAAATGGGTCACTAGGTATCATTGCTGGTTCCCTATACTCATCTAGGTCTGAGATATTGAAGGTTGAGCTAATGCCAAATTCGGATAGTAACTCGAGCACATAGGCATTAGGTCCAACTTTTTTTATTACTTTGAAGGGTCCAGCTCCACAGGCATATAACTTTTTCATGGTCCCCGAAGAAATCGCTCAGTCTAAGCCTAACCATCACATAATCTTTCACAGTAAATTCTTTAACTCTCTTGTGGGAATTAGCCATGTTTTTATGAGTATCATTGCTCAAATTAATCTTATTAATAATTTTCTTATGCAAATCTCTAACATGTGCAAATGAATTTAACTGACTCACAGACTCGTGCATGTATGGGCAAAGAAATTTGGTCCATGGGTGTATTAGGCTTATAACCATGGACAATCTCAAATGGACTCAAGCCGTGGTCCTATTAACTAAACTGTTGTAGGAAAATTCAGCTCTAGGTAACAAAAGGTCCCAAATTCTAGTATTTTTACCTACAAGACATCTCAAAAAGTTTCCAAGGATTCGGTTCACTACTTCAGTCTGGCCATCAGTTTAGGGTGGTAGGAAGTAGAAAATTTGAGCTCAGTCCCTAACATGTGCTAGAGGATTTTACAAAAGTAACTCGTGAATCATACATCCGTATCAATACAATGGTTTTTAGTAGGCCATGTAACCTAACCACTTTATCTAAGAAAAAGTTTGGCCACCTTGGAGGCATCAAAGGCTTTGGAACAGGGTATGAAATGAACAATCTTGGAGAATCTATCGATCGCAACATAGATTGAATCATATATATTAAATCATGTCTCCTTGGGGTCTTAGGCAATCCTAACACAAAATCCATACCAAGATCTTGCCAAGGATAATCGGACACAGGTAACGGGGTATAAAGGCCAGTGTTTTACTTTTGCTATTTGGCAACAACATAAGTTGACATCTAGCCACAATTTGGGCGATGTTCCTTTTAATACTTGGCCAATAGAACTAGTTCTCAAGTGCTAGAATAGTCTTATTCCTACTGAAATGACCAGCTAGACCTTCTGCATGGATTTCCCAAACTAAAAATTCTCTAAGGGAAGTCTTGGGAATACACAACTTGTTGTTCTTAAAAGGGTATCCATCTTGAAGGGTATACTCATTATGCAAACTAGATGGTCCTTGTTTCATAGATCGATAGATTTTACTAAAGTCAAGGTAGGTCTCATATTTCTCTTTCAGTTTGTCAAATTCTATAACTTCAGTCCTAATAGAATTCAAGAGCATGGATCGATGGCTAAGGGCATCAGTAAACTTATTTTTAGTACCAGTATGTGTTTTAACACAAAAGTGTAGGCTTAAATATATTCTACCCACTTACCATGCTTAGGGTTTAGTTTCTTCTGAGAATTAAGGAATCAGAGTGCCTCATGATCAGAGTATAAAAAAATTCCTGCGGTAGTAAATAATGTCTCCAATATCTTAGGGCTTGAACTACCACATAAAATTTCTTATCATAAGTTGAGTACCTAAGCTTAGCCTCATTCAATTTCTCAGTAAAGAAGGCTATATGATGATTTTCTTAACTTAGGACTCCTCCTATACCCACTCCAGAAGCATCACAAGCAACCTCAAAGACCTTTGAAAAATTGGATAACCTCAAAATGGGTGCTTGAGTCATCTTTTTCTTAATACCTAGGAAGGCTTTATCTACAGCTTTAGTCCATTCAAAGGTTTCTTTCCTAATGCAATCAGTGATGGGTGCAACTATAGAGCTAAATCCATAAATAAATCATCTATAGAAGGTAGCAAGGCCATGGAAGCTACGCACATCATGTATACTAGTAGGTACTGGCCACTCAATTATGGACTTAATCTTTTTCGGATCAGCTGATACTCCTTCGAAGGTCACTACAAATCTTAGGAAGGTGACTTTATGGGTCAAGAACTCGCATTTATTCAAATTGGCATAGAGGCTATCTTTCCTAAGGGCTCGACAAACTTGTCGGATATGGCTTAGGTGGTCTTCTTTAGTCCTACTGTAGATCAAAATATCATCAAAATAAACCACAATAAATCTTTCAATGAACATTTTTAGAACTTGGATCATGATCCTCATGAAGTACTAGAAGCATTGGATAATCCAAAAGGGATCACTACCCACTCATAAAGACCATCCTTAGTCTTAAAAGCTATTTTTCACTCATCCCTAGGTCTAATCCTAACTTGGTGATAGCCACTCCTAAGGTCAATCTTAGAGAAAATAATTGCTCTGATCATCATATCTAGCATGTCATCAAAATGAGGAATGAAAAAAATAATAAATGTTATTTTGTTAATGGCTCGACTATCAATGCATATCCTTCAAGTGTCATCTTTCTTGAAGGTTAAAAGGGCAGGTAATGCACATGGACTCAGACTTTTCCTAATAAATTCCTTATTGAGGAGTTCTCTAACCTATTTTATAATTCTAAGTGCTTAGTGGGATTCATCCTATAATGCGAAAGATTAGGCAAAGTGGCTTCTAGGACTAGATATATAGTATGTTGTATGTCCCTTAAAGGTGGTAATTGATCAGAAAGTTCTTCAGAAAATACATCTTAAAACTCTTTCAAAAATTCTACTACCTCCTAAGGCTGTTCATTTTTGGTTTGATTATGAATTTTTCTAGTAGTTAAGACCCAAACTGGTGAACTCTCAGTGATCTCACGCTCTAGTTCTTTAGCGCTAATCAGATTTAATCCCAATTTCTTCTCTTTAAGGTTACTAGATTCCCTCTTAATGTGATCCTTAGATGGAGTTGGGTTTATCATAAACTTCTTTCTATGGTGGTTAAAGGAGCAAGAGTTGGATCGACCATACAAGGTAGCATCATGGGCATATAACCAAGGTCGACCTAAGATGATACTACTAACTCCTATAAGAAGGACATCACACCATACCTTTTTTTAATAGGATTATAGTTGGATCATGACTTGGCATCTCAGTTTAATGAGGATGAAAGTTGAGTCTATCCAAGATACCTTTATAGGGATTGGGATGAAAAACCGTAGATAAACCTAGGATTTTGACAGCACTGGTTGAGATGACATTAATACAGCTCCCACTATCTATGATGATCTTACATACCTTTTTCCCTAACTTCATAGATATCTGTAGGATATGGGTCCTACGCCAATCCTCTTGTTCTTTAGTTTGGGCCAAGATACATCTAACAACTCCCAATAAATCAGATGACTCAATGACTTCCTCATCTCCTTCATATTCATCCACTAAGTATATTTTAGCTTCATACACTTCTTCTTCATGCTCATCAGTAGGCTCAAAATCTTCTTTCCCTAGTTCTCCTATGTGTAGGGATCGGGTTCGGCATTGACTAGCATAGTGTCCCAATTTATGACATCTAAAATAAGGAGCATTAGGATTATGATTCCTTTAAACTTCAAGTGACTTACCCTTATCTTTCTTATGGGTCAATGGAGTGCTAGGAGTATGTCGGTTTGGGTGCACTTGACTAGACCCTGATTTTGATTAATGATATCATTCTTAGTGGATTCAGAATGATGGATTGTGGGTCCCCTTTGGAATCTCTCATAGTCTTTAGCTATTTGATAAGCTTGTTCAAAATCATGGACTTCTTTTAAAAATAATTCTATCTAAATGTCCTTACGTAGTTCAGCCCTAAATTTAGATAGGGTCACAGCTTCAGATTCATCTATGCTACACCTCATGACATATTCATCAAATTTGGCTTTGTATTCAGATATGTTATTGCTTTCCTGACTTAGCCTCTGCCATTGATCTAAAAGTCTTTGGAGATAGGATAGGGAAAGATACTTTTTTCTAAGTTTAAGTTTCATGGATCTTTAGTTAGCTACAGGTATGTCTCCCCTTTGCTTAGTTATCCTTTCAACATTCTCCCAGTAAAGTCTATCCTGGCAAACTAACCTGAGTTTAGCAAACTTAAACTTTCTCTCTTTAGATATTTTATACCACTCAAAATACTGGTCCATATCTTCTTTCGAATCAGTATATACCATAGGGTCAAGATTTCCATCAAATATAGGTGCTTCTAACCTGATGTTCCTAATAGCTCTTTCCTTCAAATTCACAAAGTCTTGGTGTGGGCATCTAGGGTTATATTCAGAGATGAGATCATAACGATAGGCTCTTGGACCAAGGAGAGTTGGTCTAGGTGATTCAGGTTTAGTGTGATTCAATTGGTTCTCTTTTAGGGTCCCGATTTGCTCTTTCATTTGGTCAAACCTATTGTTTAGTTATCTAAATTGTTCAGTCATGGTTCTTATTAAAGTTTCAAGATTGGGATCCATGGTGTAACTTGGTTGTATTTGGGGATGTTGGTAATGGGCTCCTGACCAGGTTGTCATGCAACACACAAATTCATTTTAGGATTTTTAGACCTAGAAGCTCAAGTAGAATGAATCAACTCAAATTATAATCAACTCAACAATTATCCTTTCTACTGGCCAGATAAGAGATGGGGTTGTGGGAGTCTCCCTCTGCTCTCGCAGGAACCTAATTAGAGAATCACAAGTCTACTTAAGGTATTTATCGTTTGACCCTAGCCCTAGATACCACTTTCAAGAAAATAACTGAAGGATTGAGTGCACCAGTTTCATCACAATACTTAAAACTTGTTACCCAGATGTAGTGAAGTGCACAGAATGATAATAACACAGAAAAACCAGCAACCACAAACACACGAAAGTTTATAGTGGTTCGGTGCTAAACCCAGCACCTACGTCCACTCCCCAAAACCTTTGGGAATTCCACTAATCATATTACAACGATTACAACTTCTAGCCTTTCCTAGCTAGCCCTCTTATTTATATGGCATAAGGCAGCCAAGCCTCTAGCCTTACCAGGCTAGTCCACTTGTTTAACGGCACAAGGAGGCCAACACAAAACAAGGGTTAACTCTAACCCTTTACAAGTGTTTAGAATAAATGAGATCAAGTAGCTTCTACAATGAGCAAATATTCAAGATATACTTTACAAATTTGAAGCAACTCCTCAGCAATAAATGAAAAACTTCAAGGGATCTGAAGCTTTGATTGCTTGAAAGCTTTAATTGATCTGGACGACTTAAGCAATGAATGATCTTGAGATTTGACAACTTCAATGCACACGATCTTGTTTTTCACCACTCCGAAGAATATGCAATAAAGGCTCTTTTTCTTGGATTTCCTTCTCTTGATTTTCTCTTTCAAATCCGTCATATTGTTCTTCTAATCACAGCTATTTATAAGCATCCAACAATAAAAATATTCGTTAGATACATTGGAAGTAAATGAAAAGTAAAACAGGAAGAAAAGATAACAGTTGAGATTATTTTCCTTAAGCATTGAATGCACTTGATCCATTTAAGGAAGGAAGAACTCTGTCATAATCCAAGAAATCAAAAAGTTAATGTAGCTAAAAATAGCAATGTAATAAAGAAGAAAGAGAGAGAGAGAGAGCCCAAACGCTT
The DNA here is from genome assembly GCA_900491605.1 of Calamus simplicifolius. Taxonomy (NCBI): domain Eukaryota; kingdom Viridiplantae; phylum Streptophyta; class Magnoliopsida; order Arecales; family Arecaceae; genus Calamus; species Calamus simplicifolius. Next base: position 332,643 of record UESW01001567.1, on the reverse strand, counting down.
GAGTGCTAGCTGTCTGGAATTAATTCCAGGTAGCTGAAGATCTTTGAAGACGATCGGCCAGGAAGAAAGTAAGAGCCCCAGCTAGCTAACCAGCTAGCTCTTTTGAAATTGCACGGCAAGAATAACCATCCAAGAGAGGGTCAGGTAACTCCTTAGGCAACTAAACCATTTGGTAGTTAGCTTCCCAACTAACTCACAAGCAAAGCATGCGGCCAGGAGAAAAAGTAACGAATCAGTATTTAGCTCATTAGCTAACCAAGCCAAAAGATAGTTAGCTCTTTAGCTAACTAAGTAGGCAATTCATGCGGTAGGGAGAAGTAGCCATGAAATGGTAGCTAGCTCCTCAGCTGACTAAAAATAAATGGCTCTCGGTTTGCGGAAGAAACAAAGCTATCAAAGAATGATGAGTTAGCTATTCAGCTAACTGAGTAGCTGGTAGTTAGCTTCCCAGCTAACTCAACTCAAAAAGCAATAAAGCATCCGTCCAGGAGAGTTAGCTCAATAGCTAACTAATGGAAAAAGAAGGCAGCCATATGCCCAGTGAGAGGCTAGCTTTCTAGTTAACTGAACCAAAAGTTAGCTAACTCTTCAGCTAGCTAAGAAATGAATTCAAACGGCTTGGAGAAGTGGAAGTTAGCTCTCCAGCTAACTGAAATTTTTATGCTCACGGCTTGGAGGAACATGTGAAAATTAGTTAGCTAAGAAAGAAAGCAGTTAGCTCCAAAACAAAGTAGTTAGCTAGTAAGATATGCTAGCTAGCTAAGAGAACCATCAGCTAGCTCACCAGTTAGCCAAAAAGAAGGGGCGTTCGGCCAATACATGTAATAGGGAATGATAGTCAACTAAAAAGCAAGTCAGCTAGCTAACAGAGAAGTCAAGTTAGGTAATTAGCTAACTGATACTCAAAGCAAATGGCTGGCACAGAGGCGTTCAAATCCATAGTTAACTAAAATGAAATCCAGCTAACTCATAAAGAAGCCAAGCTAGCTAACAAGGAACTCTAGCTAGCCAAAGAAGAAGTAAGCTAGCTAGCCAGCTAACTCAAAAATTAAACGGCTCGGCTAACAACTGTAATAGGCACCTCAGCTAGCTAAAATGAAACTCTAGCAAGCTAATGAAGCAACAAGCTAGCTAACCAGCTAGCTCAAAAAATAAAACATTCCGCCAAGCCACAGACAAAGTTTGGTAGTTAGCTAAATGTTATGCTAGCTAGCTAAATGAAAGACCAAGCTAGCTAAATAGCTAACTCCCAAGCCAAAAAGAACGCCCAGGGCTAAAAGATGTTTATTTTATATCAATCTGAACTTCCCTACAACAAGCTTGATAAATAGAATTAATCATTGCTTAATTATTTTGTAAACATCAAAATCAATGTAAGGTCAACAATCTCCCCCTTTTTGATGATGACAAAACCATTAAGCTAGCAATGAGAAAATATAGGAAGTATTATGAATAATATGAATAAACAGGAGTGTATACAGAAAATCATTACTTTCTCCCTCTATCAATCTGAATAGGTAAACTCCCTATGAATATATGGAGTTTATTACTTTCTCCATTTCCTTAATTATGTAACATTCTTCTCCCCCTTTTTGTCATTGATCAAAAAGAAGATTGAAGAGTTTTGCAATAAATTTGAGTATAATACATCATGATAATGTGATCATTCATACATATTAATAACAGTCATACAGATCATCAAGTAAAGTCAATACCACAGATATTACATGTCATAGTTTGAAGTCATACAACACAAAAAGTAGAGTCATAAACATTCATTACATGTCATAAATAGTCATAAACATTCTTCACTTATCATCATCATCAAAATAAATTTGAACAGAAGAGGAGGGTCCTGACTTGTCTTGTTGAGATGGAGGAGATCATGGATGTGGATGGGAAAAAGAAGCGCCTGGAGCTGAGGCAGCAGAGAGAGCGATATGAGTTTCCACAAGCTTGATCAACTTTGTCAGAGATGTAGACCAGTGATCAACAGCATTCATGGCATCTCTTGTTTGATTTACATTGGTTCTCATATGATGTTCAACCCAATCAGCTTTGGTCTCAAAATTTTTAACATTATCTTTTAAAAAGTTAATTTCTTTCAAGATTTTATCCATGGCATTTTCATTATGATGAAACACTCATCCATTCAGAATATTGACATTATAAACAAGTTGTCTTAGAGTAATCTTGAACTGAGATATAGTCTCGAAAACAGATGAAATATGAGGTATAAGGGTTTGATCATTAACTAAAGAAGCACTGTCTCCAGAGCTTCGACTGGATTGGACAAGGGACAATTCATGAATAATTCGTTGGATTTGATCTTCATAGATATAGATGGTAGCAGAAGTAGCAAGAGCAGGGTTGTCATTTCGATAAGAGGGTCCAGCAGCAGTGACATCAGGTGGTTCAGTTAAGAATGGATTTTGATTAGCTATCATTGCAGCAAGGAATGGATTTGATTGATGGAAATCAAAATTAAAGTAGTTTTGACGAGAGCTAACAGGTTGAGGGTGGTTTGGAGGTGGCAAAGAGCTTGATTGACTGGTTCTGGATCTAACCTTAAGCCAAACACCATCCCTTTTGGCATAGTCCATCCGATGTAATGAATGACCATTAAACACATCGGTGTGACGTAATGCCACAGTAGTTTCTCCCTTTAGTTTTATATTGAAATATTCAAAGACATAGGTGAGAAACATACCAAAGGGCAGTGCAGCCTTAGACCTACTTATGGATTCTTTCATAATAGGCATTATTAAGTCAGTAAGGTCTACAGGATTTCCAATAAGAATATCATACATAATGAAATGTCACGATCAGTGACAACATTGAACGAACTAGCATGAGGAGCAATAATCTTGGCTATAATGCTGTGAAATAATCTATTCTTAACAGATAACATGTTGGCATCCAGAGTTTCTATGTTACTAGCCTCGTTATCATCTATGCCAAGGATTAAACCAATTTTATAACCTCTTTTGCTAGGTAGGATTTCTAGGATACCATCATGAGGAATGCTTAATGCAGAACCTAGAGTCTTTCGATCAAGGTCAATCATAGTTTTTTTAACGTAGGATGAAAGAGTTCCAAAACCAAAGGTAATATTCTTGTAAAATTCTTTAATTAACTCAGGGTAGATTGGCCTTTTGGTGGATAAGATAGTTTTCCAACCTTAATTATCAAAAAGTTCCCCTATCTTAAAGTTTTCTTGTTCTAAGAAGTTAAAATCAACTAACCTGCCATGCACAAAAGACTTAGCGGCAATGAGGGTGTTAATTTGAGAAGAAGAAGATGATGAAGACTTCCTTCGAAGATCAGAATCGTCATCTCTTGCGATTACTTTCTTCTTGGGAGCCATTCACGATATTCTTGAATAAGAGAAGAAATGGAAAATATTTTGGAAGATAGATTGGAAGAGGAGTTGGATGAAATGATTTGATGAAGGCTTCAATGAGAAACAAAGAGATGAAGTGGAGAGGATGATTGGTTGAAGCCGGTTGAATGTTTGAACGAATTGATGGAGAAGCCGGTTGGTGGAAAAGGTTATATAGGGAGGACTCCTCGTTGGTTAACTGGCCAGGTGACTATTTGGTTACCTGGTTGGTTAACTACCAAGAAAAGAATAAAGGGAGATGAATGCCCGGTTGGTGGATTGAATGGAAAAAGGTTTCATGCGTTGGAGGGAATTAAAGAGCATCTAATACATAGCCTACACACTCAAAGGTATATTCAATGCATTTAATTTGAAAAGATTTTCCATTAAGAGATTTAATTGAAAAGATGTTGTTGACCCCAGATTGATTTTGATGATTACAAAACTATTAGGCAACTCTAAGCTTGATACAAGAAAGTTTAGTCGCCTTGCAGGTAAGTATCTGCATGCAAAATTGACTGGTAAGAAAGTACTTCACTCTATTTTGCCTTAGATATTTTTATTAGCCTGGGAGTTAACTAGCTAGCTAACTTGTTAGTCCATTTAGCTAGCTGGAACACCTCTCAGCTAGCTGACACGTTGTCTTAGTGCTTGGGCCGAACGGATGCTTATTCTAGCTAGCTGGTTAGCTAGCTTGTTAGCTAGCTGGAGTTCCTTCAGCTAACTAGTGTGCTCGTCATAGTGCTTGGCCGAACACTCTTTAATTTTAGCTAGCTGGTTAGCTAGCTTGGGATGCCTTGGAGCTAACTGGAATTCATCTTAGCTAACTCCAGTTGCCTGTTAACTTTCCTGGCCGAATGGGCTTAAATTTTAGCTAACTGTTGAGCTAGCTGCCATACCTTCTAGCTAGCTAGCAGTTCTTTTAGCTAACTGCTTAGCTAACTATTTTATCCTGGAGCTAACTGCTTAGCTAACTATTTTTCACAGGTGAGTTTGTGGCCATGAGGTTTGAAAATTTAGTTAGCTGAAGAGCTAACTCCCTCTCTCTCTCTGGCCATTTGAATTCTCTGCTTAGCTAACTGGAGAGCTAGCTATCTTTTGGTTAGTTAGCTGGAGAGCTAACTAAGCTGGGCAGTTTCTATGCTATTTTTGAAATTAGTTAGCTAGTGAGCTAATTGACTTTTCTTTAGTTAGCTATTGAGCTAACTCCCCTTTACCTGTAACCATTGCAGCCGAGAGCTTTAAAATTTTAGTTAGCTGGGGAGCTAACTTGCATTGCACGACCTCTTTATTTGACGTTTAAATTGCCTGTTAGTTAGCTGAAGAGCTAACTATCTACTGCTTAGTTAGCTGCTGAGCTAACTAAGAGCCATGCACCTTTTTCTCCTGGCGTTTACTTTTGCTGTTAATTAGCTGGGAAGCTAACTAACAACCATTTTAGTTACCTATGGAGCTGCCTCTGGATGATTTTTTCAGCCATGGCCTCTCTTGTGAGCTAGCTGACTAGCTAGCTGAGATTTGCTGCTTATCTCTTGGCCAAATGTTTTCTTGACTTCAGCTACCTGGAGTTATTTCCAGCCAACTGCCGCCTGAGTTCTTGAGTTTGATTTTCCTCTCTTATTCGCTCTCTATTGCTATTTTGAGCTACATTTAACTTTTGGATTTTTGAATCTTTACAGTGCTCTTCCTTCCTCATATGGAGTTCTGCATTCAATGCTTAAGGCAAACATTTATAACGGTTATATTTTCTTCCCATTTTTATTTCCATTTGTTCCTAATGTATCTAATGGATATTTTCTTGTTGGATGAATATAAATAGGTGGGATTTGAAGCACACTATGATGATTTTGAAAAAGAGATTTTAAAGAGAAAGAAATCCAAGAAAAGAGCTTATATTGCATATTGTTGAGTGGTTGATAAGAGAGTTGTTGTGCATTCAAGTTCATTCATTGCTCCAAAAAGTCGTCCAGGTCTTTGAAGCATTTCAAGCAATCAAGACTACAGCTACTTCGACCTCGTTCATTTATTGCTGAGTTTATTGCTTCAAAAAAATTGTAAAGTATATTATGGATATTTGCTCATTTAGGAGCTTCTCTTTATCATTCCTTGTTCATTTTGTAAAAAGGGTTAGTGTTAACCCTGATTATTTTTGGCTTCCTTGTGCCGTATAAACAAGAGGATTAGCCTAGGTTTGGCTAGGGGTTTTAGCTTTCTTGTGCCGTATAAACAAGAGGACTAGCCTAGGTTTGGCTAGGGGTTTTGGCTGCCTTGTGCCGTATAAACAAGAGGGCTTGCCTGGTTTGGCTAGAGGTTGTAATCATTGTGATACGATTAGTGGAATTCCCAAAGGTTTTGGGAAGTGGATGTAGGTGCTGAGTTTGGCACCGAACCACTATAAACTTCTGTGTGTTTGTGGTTGTTTGATTCTTCATTGTTATCTTTCTGTGCACTCCACTACACCGCTGTTAATTAAAATTAGGGTTTAAGTACATACTTGTATAGTAATTAACTTTTAATAACCCAATTCACCCCCCTCTTGGGTTGCTACATCTGAGCTACAAGTGGTATCAGAGCAGAGTACTCTTGATTCCTATAACTTTGATTAGCTTGGAGCCAAAGATCAGTAGTAATCCCAATGAGTTCTATGTTGACTGAAGGACAATCAACTAATAGACCACCTTTGTTCAATGGAACAAATTACACATATTGGAAAGCACGAATGAAAATCATCATTCAAGCACTAGATTATGATTTATGGGGAATCATAATTAATGGACCACACACACCTACTATTATGATTGAAAATATTAATATTGCAAAACCTGAATCTGAATGGGATGAGTAAGACATGAAATTAGCTCAATTAAATGCTAAGACTATGAATGTTCTTTACTGCTCTCTTGATGCAAATGAGTTTAATCGCATATCTACTTGCATGTCTGCTAAGGAAATCTAGGATAGACTTGAAGTCATCCATGAGGGTACAAATCAAGTCAATGAATCCAAAATAAATATGCTTGTTCATAAGTATGAATTATTTAAGATGGATCCTACTGAAAATATTACTGATATGTTTACAAGATTTACTGATATTATTAATGGACTGAAAAGTCTTGGAAAATCTTATGCTAACAGTGATCTTGTTAGAAAAATTTAAGATCTTTACCTAGGATATGGGAAGCTAAAGTCACTGCAATTCAAGAAGCAAAAGATCTTAATACTTTATCACTTGAAGAGTTGGTCAGTTCTTTGATGACTCATGAGCTTCAGCAACGACAACATATCGATGAAGATGAATCAAAGAAGAAAAGGACCATGGCTTTGAAGAGTGCAACTCAAGAATATGAAAGTGAAGTAACCACAAGTGACAGTGAGAAAGATGATGAAATGACACTTATTTCAAGAAAATTTAAAAGGTTCATAAAGAGAAAGAAATTTGGAAAAGAAAACAATTTGTCAAAGGAGATCATAGCAAAGATAAGGAAAAGAGTGAACCTCCTACATGCTATGAGTGCAAGAAGCCTGGACACATCAGACCAGATTGTCCACTATTAAAGAAAGGATCTAAAAGAATAAAGAAAAAGGCAATGATGGCTACTTGGAGCGACAGTGAAGCAACGAGTTCAGAAGATAAAGAGAAAATTGAAGTTGCAAATGTTTGCTTCATGGCTGATAATGATGAGGTAAGCACTAACTTTTTAGACGACTTTACCTTTGATGAATTACAATGTGCATTTTATAAACTTATTGATGATTTTGTAAATTTAAGTTCAAAGAGCAAAAAATTGAAAAATGAAATAAAAAATCTTACTCTTGAAAAGGAAAGAATTTTAAAGGATAATGAATCGTTGTTAAAGGAAAACCAAGTTTTAAAAATGAAGTGGATAAATTAAAACCAATTGTTGATAGATTTAGTCTAAGTTCAGAAAAATTAAAAATGATTTTAAATAGTCAAAGAGCTGTTTACAATAGAGCTGGTCTTGGATACAATACTTTTAAAAGACAAAAATTTTTGAAAAATATTTATGAGCCTGCTGATGACTCTACTAAAATTACATGTTTTAAATATGGAAAAATTAGACACAAAGCTTATATTTGTCAAACATAAAAGATAAGAAAAATATGGGTTCCAAAAGGAACCATCTTGACTAACCTTAAAGGACCCAAGAAAGCTTGGTACCTAAAAACAAAAATTGAAATTGTGTATGCAGGTGTGTCTTGCAACCCGAGCATTAAAAGACAATGGTACTTGGATAGCGGATGCTCAAGACACATGACCGGTGATGAATCGCAATTCATCACTTTGGAAGCAAAAGATGGAGGTGCTGTTACTTTCGGTGATAATGGCCAAGGAAAAATAATTGGCATTGGAAAAATAGGTATCACACCTCATGCTTATATTGATAATGTTTTGCTTGTGAAAGGATTGAAACACAATTTACTTAGCATTAGTCAATTATGTGACAAAGGATTTAATGTTACTTTTGAATCATCTCTATGCATTGTTAAAATCCTGCAAATAAAAACGAAATTTGTTGGTCATAGGCATGGTAATGTATACATTGTTAATTTAAATGATTTGCATGATCAGAACATTGATTGCCTAGTTGCTACAAATAATAAAACTGATAATAGTTGGTTATGGCATCATAGGCTAGCTCATGCAAGCATGGACTTACTATCTAAATTAATTAAGAAGGATTTAGTACATGGGTTTGCCAAAACTTTTTTTGAAAAATATAAGATTTATGCTTGTCAATTTGGAAAACAAACCCAAGTATCTTTTAAATCAAGAATTTAGTTTCAACCACTAGACCGTTGGAGCTCTTGCATATGGATTTATTTGGTCCTACAAGAACAACTAGTCTAGGAGGTAAAAGATATGGTTTTGTTATTATTGATGATTTCTCTCAATTTACATGGGTTTTATTTCTATCTAGTAAAGACGAAGCGTTTTCAGCATTTCAAAAATATTTAAAAGAATTACAAATGAAAAGAATTCTTCTGTTTTGTCGATATGAAGTGATCATGGAAAAGAATTTGAAAACAAATTTTTGAAGAATTTTGTAATGAAAATGGAATTGAACATAATTTTTCTGCACCAAGAACACCACAACAAATGGAGTAGTTGAAAGAAAGAATAGAACATTAGAGAAATGGCGCGTACCATGTTGTGTGAAAGCAATCTTCCAAAATATTTTTGGGCAGAAGCTATTAACACTGCATGTTATATTTTAAATCATGCATTAATCAGACCTATTTTGAAAAAGACTCCTTATGAACTTTGGAAAGAAAGAAAACCTAATATAAGTTACTTTCATATTTTTGATGCCGATTTTTTGTATTAAATAATGAAAAATCAAACCTTGATAAATTTGATGCTAAGTCTGATGAAGGAATTTTCTCGTTTATTCTTTACATAGTAGAGCTTTTATAATATTCAACAAAAAGACTTTAGTAGTTGAAGAATCAATTCATGTTATCTTTGATGAATCTAATGATCTTCCATCAAGGAAGGAAAAGTATAAATGATGCAGATGACATTGAAGATCAATTCAAGGACATCACACTGAAGGATAAGAACGACTCAGATACACAAGAGGTAAATGGAGAAGGAAATGCTGACCTACCTGAAGCCTCACAAGGTAATGATGAATTAGAAAGAGGTTGGAGGTATGTTCTCAGTCACCCCAAAGATCAAATTATTGGTGATCCTTCTCAAGGAGTTAGAACTAGATCATCATTTAGAGATGCTTGTAATAACTTGGCATTTGTATCTAAAATTGAACCTAAATGTTATGATGATGCTAAAAATGATGTTGATTGGATTAATGCCATGCATGAGGAACTTAACCAATTTGAAAGAAATAATGTTTGGACTCTTATTGAAAGACCTCATGATCATCAAATTATTGGAACTAAATGGGTTTATAGAAACAAATTAGATGAACATGGTAATATAATTAGAAATAAGGCAAGATTAGTAGCTAAGGGTTATAATCAAGAAGAGAATTGATTTTGATGAAACTTATGCCCCTGTTGCTAGATTAGAAGCTATTAGATTACTTCTTGCTTTTGCTTGTTATATGAATTTTAAATTGTATCAAATGGATTTAAAAGCACTTTCTTAAATGGATACATTGCTGAACAAGTTTTTGTGGAACAACCACTCGGTTTTGAAAATCACTTGTTTCCAAATCACGTTTTCAAATTAAACAAGGCTTTATATGGTTTGAAACAAGCGCCCCGGGCGTGGTATGAAAGATTAAGCAAATTCTTGATTAGTAATGATTTTATTCGAGGAACTGTGGATACAACTTTATTTATTAAAAGATAAAATAAAGATATATTAATTATTCAAATCTATGTTGATGATATCATATTTGGTGCCACTAATGATTCTTTGTGCAAGGACTTTGCTAAGCTTATGTAGGGAGAGTTCGAGATGAGTATGATGGGTGAACTGACCTACTTCCTCGGACTGCAAATTAAACAAAGCAAAGATGGGATCTTCATAAGCCAATCCAAATATACCAAAGAAATGATCAAGAAGTTTGGCATGGAGACATCCAAGAGTATCGGTACCCCTATGAGCTCATCATGTAGACTTGAATCCTATAATTTTGAAAAGTCTGTTGATTTAAAATTATATAGAGGCATGATTGGATCATTATTATATTTAACTGCTAGTAGGCCATATATTTTATTTAGTGTTTGCTTGTGTGGAAGATATCAAACCAATCCTAAAGAATCACACTTGCTTGCTGTTAAAAGAATATTTAAATATTTAAATGGAATAGTAAATTTAGGTATATGGTATGATAAAATCTAGCATTGACTTAATAGGATACACTGATTCAGACTTTGCTGGATGTAAATTAGATAGGAAATCAACCACTGGAACTTGCCAGTTTCTAGGTGTTAACTTAATCTCATGGTTTAGCAAAAAGCAAACTTCAGTAGCACTATCTATGGTCGAGGCCGAATACGTTGCAGATGGAAGTTGCTGTGCTCAAATCTTATGGATTAAGCAATAGCTAGAAGATTATGGTATTAAACAAAAAGCTATACCTATAAAATGTGATAATACAAGTGCAATCAATTTAACTAAGAATCCTATTCATCATTCCAGAACTAAACATATTGAAATTAGACATCATTTCATTAGAGATCACGTAAATAATGGAAATGTTGTTATTGAATTTTTAAATACTGAAAATCAAATTGCTGACATTTTTACTAAGCCTCTTGATGAAACAAAATTTTATGAAATCAGAAGAGAATTAGGGATGTTTGATCCAACCATTTAATGAATCAATTAATGAATTGATATGATATCTAATTGATGTGACATCTTTTAATCAAATCAATTAAAGGGAACATCCTATCAAATTAAATGCTGAGTATGCTGCAAGCTTTAAGCTTTTTCATCTTTATGAAGCATAACTTCCATAAATTCTTTCCACCAACCGACATTTGCTAGCTTTTTCTTTTGATGGCAGTTAACCGACCAGGCAACCAAACAGTCACCTGGCCAGCTACCATCAAGCCATCTCCCTATATAACCTTTTTCACCCAACCAATTCTTCATTCAAGCCGTCTTCCTCATTCTTCCTCACTTCAAGCCGAGCATCTTCACCACTCCTCCTCTCATTCTCATCCTCCCTTTCATTCATCAATCAACTATCAATCCTTTCTTCTATTCTCTATCAATCCATCTTGAAGATAGTTGATGGCTCCCAAGAAGAAGACAATCGCAAGAGATGATTGTGCCGATCTTCGTCGGAAGTCTTCTACTTCCTCATCTCATATCAACTCCCTTCTTGCATCTAAATCCTTTGCTCATGGAAGGTTAGTTGATTTTAACTTCTTAGAACATGAAGGTTTTAAAATTGGAAAACTGTTAGTTAATCAAGGTTGGGATACGCTCTTATCTACCAAGAGACCTATTTATCTTGAGCTTATCAGGGAATTTTATGAAAATATCTCTTTTGGTAGTGGGACTATCACTTCCTTTGTGAAAAGACTAAAATCGACCTAGACTGTAAAATGTTAGGTTGTGATCTAAATATTCCATCTGATGGTTTCTTAGAAGTCCTACCCAGTGAATGTGGATATAAAATAGGTTTAATCCTTAATATTGACGACAGTGAAGCTAGTAATATTGAAACTCTAGATGCCAACATGTTATTTGTAGAAAATAGATTATTCCACAGTATCATCACCAAAATCCTTGCCCCACGTGCTGGTTCGTTTAACATAGTAAATGATAGGGACATATGTATAATGTATGACATTTTAATAGAAGACCCTGTTGATCTGCCTCAACTAATGATGACCGTAATGAAAGAATCTCTGTCTAGATCTAAGACTGCATTGCCCTATGAAATGTTTCTCACTTATGTATTTGAGTTTTTCAATATTAAGCTTAAGGGAGAAACTGCAGTGGCATTACGTCACTCTGACGTTTTTAATGCTCATTCACTGCACCGTATGGACTTTGCCAAACAGGATGATATTTGGTTAAAGGTTTGGTCTAGAACTGGTCAGTCTAGTTTGCCATCACCAACTGTGACTCAATCTGCTTGTTCTCCTCAGAACTTCTTTAATTTTGACTTCAACCATCCAAATCTTTACCTCACTGCTATGTCAGATGATCAAAATCCTTTTCAATCCAATCCACCCAATATGAATGCTCCTGGACCTTCTTATCGCAATGACAACCAAGCTCCTGCTCCTCTTCTTATCGTTCGTATAAGTGATAATTAAATTTGCCTTATTATCAATGAATTGACCCTTGCCACTTCTAGTCGAAGCTCTGGTAACAGTGCTTCTTCTGTCAATGATCAGACTCTCGTACATCATATTCTTCTATTTTTGAGAACATCTCTCAGTTTAAAATTACTCTTGAACGACTTGTCCATGATGTGAACATTCTCAATGGAAGAGTTTTTATCACAATGAATCTGTCATGGAACAGATCCTAAAAGAGATAAATTTTCTAAAAGGTAAGCTTGAGATTTTTGAAACTAAGGCAGAGTGGGTAGAATACCAAATGAGATCCAACCAGACCCAGACCCGGATTGCAGCAAATGCTGTCAACCATTGGACCGCATCCTTCTCAAGGCTGAGTCAACTCATAGAGACTTACATCACTCTTTCTGCCACCTTTGTGCCTGATGCTTCTTATTCACATCCCCACCTCTGGACTCCGCCTATACAGCCTTCCTCCGACAAGCCTGAATCTTCAAACAAGCCAAATGTTTCTTCAGTGCATATTTCTTCTTCTGATGACGACAAATGAGTATACGTGGTTTATGTAATAAATGTACTTGGTATTGTTTATGTAATGCATGTTTATGACTATGTTTTATGACTTGAAACCATGGCATGTAATATTTGTATTACTCTATTTTGTAATGATCTGAATGACTGCTCTAAATTATGTATGAATGATACATCTCCTTGATATATTATGCTTAAATTCATTGCAAGACTCTTCAAACTTCTTTTTGATTAATGATAAAAAGGGGGAGAAGAATATTGCATACATTAAGGAATGGAGTAAAATAATAACTCCATATATTCAGGAGGAGGAAAGATTTCACTTATTCAGCTTGACAGGGGGAGTAAGTATTGTTTTTTTTTTCTGAACATACTCCTGTCTATTTATTAAATTTTCTATTCTTGTTTCTTTCTTGCTTAAGGGTTTTGTCATCATAAAAAAGAGGGAGATTATTGACCCCAGATTGATTTTGATGATTACAAAACTATTAGGCAACCTAAGCTTGATACAGGGATGTTCGGTCGCCTTGCAGGTAAGTATCTGCATGTAAAATTGACCGGTAAGAAAGTACTTCACTCTATTTTTCCTTAGATATTTTTATTGGCCTGGGAGTTAACTAGTTAGCTAACTTGTTATTCCATTTAGCTAGCTGGCACACCTCTCAGCTAGCTAACATGTCTCAGTGCTTGGCCGAACGGAAGCTTATTCTAGCTAGCTGGTTAGCTAGCTTGTTAGCTAGCTGGAGTTCCTTCAGCTAACTAGTGTGCTCGTCACAGTGCTTGGCCAAACACTCTTTAATTTTAGCTAGCTGGTTAGCTAGCTTGGGATGCCTTGGAGCTAACTGGAATTCATCTTAACTAACTCCAGTTGCCTGTTAACTTTCCTGGCTGAATGGACTTAAATTTTAGCTAAATGTTGAGCTAGCTGCCAGACCTTCTAGCAAGCTGGCAGTTCTTTTAGCTAACTGCTTAGCTAACTATTTTATCTTGGAGCTAACGGCTTAGCTAACTATTTTTCACAGGTGAGCTTGTGGTCGTGAGGTTTGAAAATTTAGTTAGCTGAAGAGCTAACTCCCTCTCTCTCTGGCCATTTGAATTCTCTGCTTAGCTAACTAGAGAGCTAGCTATCTTTTGGTTAGTTAGCTGGAGAGCTAACTAAGCTGGGCGGTTTCTATGCTGTTTTTAAAATTAGTTAGCTAGTGAGCTAACTGACTTTTCTTTAGTTAGCTATTGAGCTAACTCCCCTTTACCTGTAACCATTCCAGCCGAGAGCTTTAAAATTTTAGTTAGCTGGGGAGCTAACTTGCATTGCACGGCCTCTTTATTTGACGTTTAAATTGCCTGTTAGTTAGCTGAAGAGCTAACTATTTGCTACTTAGTTAGCTGCTGAGCTAACTAAGAGCCCTGCACCTTTTTCTCCTGGCGTTTACTTTTGTTGTTAGTTAGCTGGGAAGCTAACTAGCAACCATTTTAGTTACCTATGGAGCTGCCTCTGGACGATTTTTTTAGTTGTGGCCTCTCTTGTGAGCTAGCTGACTAGCTAGCTGAGATTTGCTGCTTATCTCTTGGCCAAATGTTTTCTTGACTTCAGCTACCTGGAGTTATTTCCAGCCAACTGCCGCCTGAGTTCTTGAGTTTGCTTTTCCTTTCTTACTCTCTCTCTATTGCTATTTTGAGCTATATTTAACTTTTGGATTTTTGAATATTTACAGTGCTCTTCCTTCCTCAAATGGAGTTCTGCATTCAATGCTTAAGGAAAACATTTATAATGGTTATATTTTCTTTCCCTTTTTATTCTATTTATTCCTAATGTATCTAACGGATATTTTCTTGTTGGATGAATATAAATAGGTTGGATTTGAAGCACACTATGATGATTTTCAAAAAGAGATTTTAAAGAGAAAGAAATCCAAGAAAAGAGCTTATATTGCATATTGTTGAGTGGTTGATAAGAGAGTTGTTGTGCATTCAAGTCCATTCATTGCTCCAAAAAGTCGTCCGGATCTTTGAAGCATTTCAAGCAATCAAGACTACAGCTACTTCGACCTCATTCATTTATTGCTGAGTTTATTGCTTCAAAAAATTGTAAAGTATATTCTAGATATTTGCTCATTTAGGAGCTTCTCTTTATCATTCCTTGTTCATTTTGTAAAAAGGGTTAGTGTTAACCCTAATTATTTTTGGCTTCCTTGTGCCGTATAAACAAGAGGACTAGCCTAGGTTTGGCTAGGGGTTTTGGCTACCTTGTGCCGTATAAACAAGAGGGCTAGCCTGGTTTGGCTAGAGGTTGTAATCGTTGTGATACGATTAGTGGAATTTCTAAAGGTTTTGGGGAGTGGATGTAGGTGCTGAGTTTGGCACCGAACCACTATAAACTTATGTTTGTTTGTGGTTGTTTGATTCTTCATTGTTATCTTTCTATGCACTTCACTACACCGCTGCAAATTAAAATTAGGGTTTAAGCATATACTTGCATAGTAATTAACTTTTAATAATCAATAACCCCCCTCTTGGGTTGCTATCATGATTTTCAAATGTCATTTTAGAAACACTTTCATTAATTGATTCATTAAGCAGTTGGATCATACATTTCTAATTCTCTTCTAATTTCATAAAATTTTGTTTCATCAAGAGGCTTGGTGAAAATATCAGCAATTTGATTTTCAGTGCTTATAAATTCAATTACAACATTTCCATTATTCACATGATCTCTAATGAAATGGTGTCTAATTTCAGTATGTTTTGTTCTTGAATGTTGTATAGGATTTTTAGTTAAGCATATTGCACTTGTATTATCACATTTTATAGAAATAGCTTTTTGCTTAATGCCATAATCTTCTAGTTGCTGCTTAATCCACAAGATTTGAGCACAACAACTTCCAGCTGCAATGTATTCGGCCTCGGCCGTAGACAATGCTACTGAAGTTTGCTTTTTGCTAAACCATGAATTAAGTTAGCACCTAGGAATGGCAAGTACCGCTAGTTAATTTTCTATCAATTTTACATCCAGCAAAATCTGAATCAGTGTAACCTATTAAGTTAATGCTAGATTGTTTATCATACCATAAACCTAAGTTTACTGTTCCATTCAAATATTTGAATATTCTTTTAACAGCAAGCAAGTGTGATTCTTTAGGTTTAACTTGATATCTAGCACACATGCATACACTGAATAAAATATCTGGTCTACTAGCAGTTAAATATAGCAATGATCCTATCATGCCTCTATATAATTTCAAATCAACAGACTTTTCAGTATTGTAAGTTTCAAGTCTACATGATGAGCTCATAGGAGTACCAATACTTTTTGATGTCTCCATGCCAAACTTTTTGATCATTTCTTTAATATATTTGGATTGGCTTATGAAGATCTCGTCTTTGCTTTGTTTGATTTGTAGTCCGAGGAAGTAGTTTAGTTCTCCCATCATACTCATCTCGAACTCTTCCTGCATGAGCTTAGCAAAATCTTTGCACAAAAATTCATTAGTGGCACCGAATATGATATCATCAACATAGATTTGAATAATTAATATATCACTATTTTATTTTTTAATAAATAACATTGTATCCATGTTTCCTCGAATAAATTCATTACTAATCAAGAATTTGCTTAACCTTTCATACCAAGCCCGGGGTGCTTGTTTCAAACCATATAAAGCTTTATTCAACTTAAATACGTGATTTGGAAACAAGTGATTCTCAAAATCGAGTGGCTATTCCATAAAAACTTGTTCAATAATGTATCCATTCAAGAAAGCGCTTTTAACGTCCATTTGATATAATTTAAACTTTATAAAGCAAGCATAAGCAAGAAGTAATTTAATAGCTTCTAATCTAGTAACTGGGGCATAAGTTTCATCAAAATCAATTCCCTCTTCTTGATTATAACCCTTAGCTACTAATCTTGCCTTATTTCTAATTATATTACCATGTTCATCTAATTTGTTTCTATAAACCCATTTAGTTTCAATAATTTGATGATCATGAGGTCTTTCAATAAGAGTCCATACATTATTTCTTTCAAACTAGTGAAGTTCCTCATGCATGGCATTAATCCAATCAATATCATTTTTAGCATCATCATAGCATTTAGGTTCAATTTTAGATACAAATGCTAAGTTATTATAAGTATCTCTAAATGATGATCTAGTTATAATACCTTAAGATGGATCACCTATAATTTGATCTTTAGGGTGACTGAGAACGTACCTCCTTCCCCTTTCTAATTCATTATTATTATGTGAAGCTTCTGGTAGGTCAGCATTCCCTTCTTTATTTACCTCTTGAGTATCTGAATCATCTTTATCTTTTAAAGTGATGTCCTTGAGTTGATCTTCAATCTCATCTACATCATTTGTACCTTTTCTCTTCCTTAATTGAAGATTATTAGATTCATCAAAAATAACATGAATAGATTCTTCTATTACTAGAGTCTTTTTGTTGAATACTCTAAAAGTTCTACTATGCAAAGAATAACTGAGAAAAATTCCTTCATCAGATTTAGCATCAAATTTATCAAGGTTTGATTTTTCAATATTTAAAACAAAACATCGGTATCCGAACACATGAAAATAACTGATGTTTGGTTTTCTTCCTTTCCAAAGTTTATAAGGAGTCTTTTTCAAAACAGGTCTAATCAATGCACGATTTAAAACATAACATGCAGTGTTGATAGCTTCAGCCCAAAAATACTTTATGAGATTGCTCTCACACAACATGGTACGGGCCATTTCTTCTAAACTTCTATTCTTTCTTTCAACTACTCCATTTTGTTGAGGTGTTCTTGGTGCAGAAAAATTATGTTCAATTCCATTTTCATTACAAAAGTCTTCAAAAGATTTATTTTCAAATTCTTTTCCATGATCGCTTCGAATTGATAAAACAGAAGAATTTTTTTTATTTTTAATTCTTTTAAATAATTTTTGAAATGAAGGAAATGCTTCATCTTTACTAGTTAAAAATAAAACCCATGTAAAATGAGAGAGATCATCAATAATAACAAAACTATATCTTTTCCTCCTAGACTAGTTGTTCTTGTAGGACCAAATAAATCCATATACAAGAGTTCCAAGGGTCTAGTGGTTGAAATCAAATTCTTTGATTTAAAAGATACTCGGGTTTGTTTTCCAAACTGATAAGCATTGCAAATCTTATCTTTTTCAAAAACTAGTTTTGATAAACCATGCACTAAATCGTTCTTAATTAATTTAGATAATAAATCCATGCTTGCATGAGCTAGCCTACGATGTCATAACCAACTACAATCAGTTTTATTATTTGTAGCAACTAGGGAATCAATATTTTTATCATGCAAATCATTTAGATTAATAATGTATACATTACCATGCCTTTGACCAATAAATTTCATATTTTTATTAGCATGATTTTTAACAATGTATTAACCCAATTATTGATTTTGATGATTAATAAAAGACTTAGTATATTCATTTTATTTCTAATAAATTTAACAAGTGTTTCAGGGATTAAAAATGTTTGATCAATCAAAATGGATAAAGAAATATGTTTTGAATCAATGTTTTAAAAGAAAGTTTCAAAGTTCAGAGTATGGAGTCAACACCCAAATAGTCAGGAGCCAACCCCAGGTGTATCAGAAGATTTCTGAGATTTTGGCATGGCCTGGAGTCGACACCCAAGGTTTCGGAGCCGACTCCAACCTGAGATACATAGAAGTGCATTCTGTTTTAGTTTCTGGAGCCGACACCTAGAATTCGAGAGCCGACACCTGAGATTTCGGGAGCCGACACATGAGTTTCTGGAGCCAACTCTAACCTGAGAACAGAGAGCATGTTTTATGGACTTTTCTGGAGCCGACACTTACAGTTTCTGGAGCCGACTCCCGAAAGCGACGAGCCAACACTTACCTTTTTCGGAGCCGACTCCCCAACAACTTTTTCTTTACTATTTTTGAACACCTGACTTGGAGCCGACACCTAAAAAGTTGGAGCCGACTCCAACCTGTCAGGAACATATTTTTCATCTGTCAGAACGTACTTCAACGATAAAACTTCTTTTCACCTAACCTCTAATGGCTATTTTCTTTATGTGTAGAAGAATCCAAACATCTTCAATGGCTATATTTCCCACCTAAAACTTGGATTAAGGAGATCTATAAAAAGGGGGAAAAATCGTCCGTTTAGAAAGAGGAATAGAGAGCAAAAAATCAAAAAAGGAAAAGAAAATATTTTGTGAAAAATCCAAATATCTTGAGAGAGAAATCAAAAGGAAAGACTCAGAGCTTATATCAACCAATCCAAGAGAGTCCAAAGAGAAATCCAAGGCATTCAAGTTCAAAATCGGAGGAATTTCTGAGTGAAGAAAAAGAAAGCAAAAGCCCTAATTTCCCCAACTTCTCAACTGTAATCTTTGTGAAGAATCTGAGCTGAGGCCTGATTCAACATTTCAAAGGAGAAGAGGAAAAGAAGAAAAGCTCAAATCAAATTCGCTTCAAACAGGCTTTTCTTACCCTTGTTTATTTAATTGCATATTTGCTCACTTATGGAGCTATCTTGTATTGTAAACTCTATTTTTCATAGTTGTTGGTTAGTTCAATCAAGGGATTGAATTAGTGGAGGTGGTATACCTCGGTACTAGCTAAGGATAGCTTGTGGTTGGATTTTGTGCTGATGAGCTCGGAAAACCAGCTGGATTCATTGTAATCCTAGGGGAAACAACAAGTTTTGAGTTATAAGCTTGTAAAATAACTCGGCTGTAATCAAGTCGATTATAGTGTGGACCCAAGTGATACTTTGGAGTGGACGTAGGTGTTGGATACACCGAACCACTATAAAATCCTTGTGTTTGCCATGTTTTGACTCTCTCGCTCTATCTCTTTATTTGTGCTTAATATTTATCCTACACTTAATCTCATTTATTCTAAGGTACATAGTTTTTAAAAGGTTAAATTTTTTAAGAACCCAATTCACCCCCCCTCTTGGGTTGCCATCTGGGCCAACAATTGGTATCAGAGCAAGTGCTCATTGATTATTTGATCACACGATCAAGAGCTAAAGATCCAAATGGCAGCTCAAACTGGATCTTCATTTACTGAAGGTCATTCTACTAATAGACCTCCTTTGTTTAATGGTTCAAATTATTCTTATTGGAAAGCTAGAATGAAAATTTTTATTCAAGCTTTAGATTATAAACTTTGGAGTGTAATCACTAATGGACCAAGCACACCCACACACTTGGTAGATGGTTCAATAGTTCCTAAACCCGAAAGGGATTGGAATGAGAACGATAGGAAAATGGCTCAACTTAATGCCATGAATGTTTTATACTGTGCTTTAGATGCTAATGAGTTCAATAGAATTTCTACATGTATTTCCGCAAAAGAAATTTGGGATAGATTAGAAGTTACCCATGAGGGTACTAATCAAGTTAAAGAATCTAAAATCAATATTCTAGTGCACAAGTATGAATTGTTTAGCATGGAACAAAATGAAACCATCACATGTATGTACACTAGATTCACTGATATTGTAAATGGTCTAAAATGTCTTGGCAAGACCTATACTAACTCTGAATTGGTTCGTAAAATTCTTAGGTCTCTTCCAAGGACTTGGGAAGCAAAGGTAACTGCTATCCAAGAAGCCAAGGATCTCAACACCTTACCTTTGGAGGAGCTACTTGGATCATTGATGACTCATGAACTGACCATGAAGCAACATCAAGAGGAGGAAGTCAAAAAGAAGAAAATAATTGCCCTTAAAGCTACAGAAAAGGAGATAAGCAGCAGTGAAGAAGAAGAGGAAGATGATGAGACAGCTCTCCTTACTAGAAAATTTAAGAAATTTATGCAAAGAAGGAGACCCTTCCATAAAAAAGATATGGAATAAAAATGGAAGGAGAAAGAGAAAAAGAGAAGGACAAGGACAAAGAAAAAGAGAAAGACCCCTCATATGTTATGAATGTAAGAAACTGGGGCACTTTCGATATGATTGTCCTCAACTGAAAAAGGGGCATAAGAAGAAGAAAAAGGCATATGTTGCAATATGGAGTGAAAGCGATGAATCCTTATCCGAGGAGGAACAAAAAGAAGTTGCAAACATTTATTTTATGGCAAACGACGACAATGAGGTAAGTTCTGAAACACCTTGTCATGATTTTACTTTTGAAGAATTATATGATGCGTTTAATGAATTGGTTAGTGATTTTAAAGCTTTGAAAAAGAAGAACAAATCTTTAAAAATGATAATTTAAATCTTGCCAAAGAGAAAGATAAACTAGCTCAGGAAGTTGAAAAACTAAAATCTGAAAATAAAAATTTGCTACAAGATAAAGAATTAATTTCTAATGAAAATATTAATTTAAAGAGAGAAGTTGATAAATATAGAAATATAGTTGATAAATTTACATATAGCTCTGAAAAACTTAATTTGCTATTGAGTAATCAAAGAGTTGTATTTGATAAGGCTGGATTAGGGTATAGACCTAATAAGAAACAAAAGTATGTTAAAAATTTCTTTAGAAAAGAACAAGATAAGAATGATTTTTCATGTTATTGCTGTAACAAGAAAGGACATAAAGCCTATGAATGCAATTTAGAAAAATTAACAAGAATTTAAGTAGTAAAGGAAAGAAAATATGGGTTCCGAAAGGAATAATCTTTGTTTCTACTAACCATGAAGGACCCAAGAAAGCTTGGGTACCTAAACAGAAAGTTTGATTACCTTGCAGGAGTGTCTTGCGGCCAAAAGATCAAAACGAAAGTGGTATCTTGATAGCGGCTGCTCAAGGCACATGACGGGTGACAAGAAGTAATTCATCACCCTTGATGATAAAAGGAGGAGTTGTCACATTTGGAGACAATGGTAAAGGCCAAATTATGGGATTTGGTAAAATTCAGATAACTCCTTTTACTTTTATAGAAAATATTTATATGTAGATGGCTTAAAGCATAATTTAATTAGTATTAGCCAATTGTGTGATAAAGGTTTCAAAGTTTTATTTGAAGCTTCTATCTGCACTGTTTCTAATCCCATTGACAATAGCATTGTATTTATTGGTAATAGAAATGGCAATGTATACTTAATTGATTTAGACAATTTGTCTACTAATAATCATTGCTTAGTAGCAAACAATGCTAATGCTAATGAGATTGGATGGTTATGGCATCGTAGATTAGGTCATGCAAGCACACACCTAATTTCAAAACTAATTAAAATGGATTTAGTTAAAGATCTTCCAAAGATAGATTTTGAAAATAACAGAATTTGTGATGCATGTCAATTAGGCAAACAAACTAGAAACTCTCTCAAATCAAAAAATGTAGTTTCCACTTCTAGGCCATTAGAGCTACTTCATATGGACCTTTTTGGACCTAGTAGAACCACTAGTCTAGGAGGAAAGAAATATGGTCTTGTGATAGTAGATGATTATTCTAGATACACTTGGGTATTGTTTCTGGCTCATAAGGATGAGACTTTCTCAATATTTCTGAAATTTTTCAAGAAAGTCACTAATGAGAAAAATAACACCATAGTGTCTTAGAAGTGATCATGGCACAGAATTTAAAAATCACTTATTTAAAAATTTTTGCACAGAACATGCATTCATCATAATTTTTCTACACCTAGGACACCACAATAAAATGGAGTTGTAGAAAGAAAAAATAGGACTTTAGAAATATGGCACGTACCATGCTATGTGAAAGCCAACTCCCAAAGTACTTTGGGCGGAAGCTATAAACATGACATGTTACATTCTTAATAGAGCCCTAATTAGGCCAATCCTTAAGAAAACACCTTATGAATTATGGAATAATAGAAAACCAAAGATAGGTTATTTTCATGTATTTGGCTGTAAATGTTTTATTCATAATAATGGAAAAGATAATCTTGAAAAATTTGATGCAAAATCTGATCAAGGCATATTCTTAGGATATTCAACAACTAGCAAAGCCTATAGAATATTTAACAAGAAAACCCTAATTGTAGAAGAATCCATTCATGTAGTTTTTGATGAGTCTTTAGCATAAAGTTCAGAAAAATTTGATGATGAGGAAGATACAAATATACTAGAAAGAGATATTAAAAAATTAAATATATATGTATCTTCAGATCATGAACAAGAAGCTAAAGATGATAATTCACCTAGGATTGATGATATTGATACTAATCATAATGAAGTAGATCTTTCTAGAGATTGGAGATATGCCTATGGTCATCCAAAGAAATTGATTATTGGTGATCCATCTCAAGGAGTAAGAACTAGGTCATCTATGAGGAATATCAATAATCATCTTGCATTTGTATCTCAAATTGAACCTAAAACTGTTGAAGAAGCTGAAAAAAATAGTAATTGGATGCTAGCTATGCAAGAAGAATTAAATCAATTCACTAGGAATAATGTATGGTCCTTAGTTGATAGACCTAAAGGTCATTCAGTTATAGGATCTAAATGGGTTTTAGAAATAAATTAGATGAAAATGGCATAGTAATTAGAAATAAAGCTAGATTAGTTACAAAAGGATATAATCAAGAAGAAGGAATTGATTTTGATGAAACTTTTGCACCTGTAGCTAGATTAGAAGCAATTAGATTACTACTTGCATTTGCATGTCATATGAACATAAATTTATTTCAAATGGATGTTAAAAGTGCATTTTTAAATGGTTTTATAAATAAGGAAGTATTTGTGAACAACCACCTGGTTTTGAAGATCATGAATTTCCAAATCATGTTTTTAAATTGCATAAAGCACTATATGGTTTAAAACAAGCACCTAGAGCTTGGTATGATAGGTTAAGCAAATTTCTGATTAAAAATGATTTTACTAAAGAAAATGTAGACAAAACCTTATTTTTGAAAAGGAAAGACAAAGACTTATCAGTAGTACAAATATATGTAGATGATATTATATTCGGTGCTACTAACAATCTCTTGTGTCAATAATTTGCTAAGTTAATGTAGGGTGAATTCAAAATGAGCATGATGGGAGAACTCAACTTCTTCCTAGGACTTCAAATCAAGCAAAGTAAAGAGGGGATTTTTATCAACCAAACAAAGTACACAAAGGAACTTCTCAAGAAGTTTAGAATGGAATCAATCAAACCCCTTGGAACACCTATGAGTCCTTCATGCAAATTAGACAAAGATGAAGATGGTAAGAAGGTAGATCAAAAATACTATAGAGGTATGATCGGATCTCTGCTTTACTTAACAATAAGTAGACTAGATGTTATGTTTGTTGTTTGTATATGTGCTAGATTTCAATCAGAACATAAAGAATCTCACTTAATTGCTGTGAAAAGAATTTTAAGATATCTAAGTGGAACTAAAAATGTAGGATTATGGTATTCTAGAGACTCAACATAAACTTAATTGCATATTCTAACTCTGACTATGCTGGATGTAAACTATATAGAAAAAGTACAAGTGGTACATGTCAATTCTTAGGAAGTAACTTAATCTCTTGGTTTAGCAAAAAGCAATTTCGGTTGCATTATCTACTGCTGAAGCAGAATATGTTGCAGCTGGAAGTTGTTGTGCTCAAATCTTTTGGATTAAGCGACAACATGAAGATTGTGGCATAACACTTGATAAAACTCCTATTAGATGTGATAATACAAGTGTAATCAATTTAACTAAGAATCCAATCCAACATTCAAGAATAAACACATTGGAATTAGATATCGTTTTATAAGAGAACATGTAGCTAATAATGAAATTTGCCTTGATTATGTTAGTACTGAAGAACAATTAGCTGACATATTTATAAAACCTTTGAGTGAAGAGAGATTTTGTTATCTTAGAGCTGAATTAGGGATTTGTGATCATTTGGAATGACTTTGAAACCCTAAGGAATGACTATCTAGATTTCAATCAATTTCTTGAGATTTCTTTCATAATTTTAAGGATAATTTATCTAGTCATTTGAGTAATTTGATTCCTAACATTCCAAAGATTTTTTCAAAAATTTATTGACCTTATTTTGACAAGTTTCGGCTGGTTGAAATTCATTTATTTTTCTCTGAAACTGTCAGTGGAGTCGACACCTCAATTTGAGGAGTCGACACCTCTTCTGTGTCGCTCTCGGTCTTTGACCTTGGAGCCGACACCCGCTTAAGTGGAGCCGACTCCAGTTCGGGCGCTAACTGTGTTAGCGACTTGTAGTTGACATCCGACTTTGCGGGAGTCGACACCTGGTGGACCCAAATTGACTTTATTAGGGCAGAGTCGACACCTTCACGATTCTTATCTTCTCCAAACCCTCTCAAATCTTCTCCAAACACTCTCCAAACTTTCCAAAGCCAAATACTCTTCAAATCAACCATTCCTTAAGATTTCTATGGCACCTAAGCATAGGGGATTGGTCTTTGATGCTCCCTTTGCTACAAGGAAGCATACGGCTAGGCGTCCTGTCCGAGAACCTACTCCTAGTGATGATTCTTCGTCAACTCCTTCAGATAATCCTGGTCCCTCCTCTCCACAGGTAGATACCCTTGTTGGGCGAGTTATTACCATGTGTAGGAAAGTAGATTTTGATTTCTTTGAAGCCAAGGGTTTTGACATTGGTAGACAGATTAAAGAACTTAGCTGGGATAACGTTTGTTCTTTGGATGTTCCTACTTATCCAGCTCTTGTTAAAGAATTTTACTTGAATTTATCTAGAGGAGATGGTGGGATTGTTAGTTCAGTAAGAGGAAAGAGAATTCATCTTACTTTTCAAATTTTAGGAAATCTGTTAAGTATTCCTATCACTGGATTTGTTGCAAATTTTCAAAGAGAGATCAGCTGCCTTATCAAGAATGTTAGAAAGAGAAATAACTGAATTTGAAGAGGTTAGGGCAAACCAATTGCCACTTGAGCTTAGGTTGTTGCATAACATCTGCAGTAGAATCCTATTTCCCCAGACTGGCCATTTTGAGTATGTCTCAGAGCGAGACATTGTAGTCATGGATAGTATCTTGACGGGTCAGCCAATAAATCTTGCTGGAATGATGATATGGTATATGACTAGGCTGGGGGCAAGAAGAGATCTTCATTGCCTTATGGGATGATCTTACCTTGTTTTTAGAAGTCAAGGAGTAGCTATTTCTGAGAATGAACCATCGAAGAACCTTAGGCACACTGACTACTACAGTTTAGCCACTGTGCATAGGATGGGATTTGTTAAAGTGGATGGAAAATGGGAGACAAAAGGTCATACTGGAGACAGGGTTGCTGAGACTAATGTGCCTGGCCCTTTTGAGGCAGGACCATCTGTGAGACATAGCTCACCAGAGCCCAGTCAGGATGTACCTCCAACTTCACTGATTCCTTCTACTTTTGATCAGTCATCTATTGGTTTTTTCGATGTTCAGTTGGATCAGCTTAGAAGTATTTTTGCTACTCACAAGGAAGAGATGAAATCTGAGCTAGATAGCCAATATATGAACCAGAGAGAGACCCTCTATTCTTTGGATGAAAGAATTGGCAAAATTGAATCTACTCTTGGAGCCTCCGCTGAATCCTTAAAGAATGATCTCAAGAACATTTTTGAAGAACTTAAAGATATTGATGGAGACTCAGAGACTTATTCTAGATGCAATGCTGAGCTTCAGGACAAAATTATGACTGCATGTGCATTTGTTGATAGAAGACTAAAAGAATTTGTAAGGACTCAAAGTGAAGGAATGGCAAGAATATTAGAAGATTTGCAAAGACTCATTAGAACTAACTTTTGATTATATTGTAATGAAGTTTCTTTGATGTTATTTAGTCTAGTTTGATGTTGATTTACTTTTTATTAAAAGTTCTAATGTAATGAAGTTTTGATGTAATGAAGTTTCTTTTTGAAATATGATGTAATGGTTGACATTTGATGTAATGAACTTATTTGATACTTAGTGAATGTTATTTGATCTTTGAAGCATCTATCAATTTTGTCATTTCACTTAAAACTTCATAACCTTTTTGTTGATTACAAAAAAGGGGGAGAAGTTATTGATAGTCGTATATGCATTGAAAGTTATAAAAGGGAAGAGATACATTGGAACAATTAAACTTAATTAACTACCATATATGCATTGAAAGGATGAATAGATGTTAAAATTGATATAACTGGTTAATTGATATCAAACATTAAAAGTTTACTGTTAAAAGGAAAGAATAGATGTTAAATTGAGTATCATAGGGGGAGCTAGCTCATTCAGGGGGAGCTTACCTATGAGGAATAAATAATTGAGATATTTGATTTGAAAATCTTAATGTTTAATCATGCATATACTCAGTGTTTTTATAATCATCAAAAAGGGGGAGATTGTTGACCCAATTATTGATTTTGATGATTAATAAAAGACTTGAGTATATTCATTTTGTTTCTAATAGATTTAACAAGTGTTTCAGGGATTAAAAATGTTTGATCAATCAAAATGGATAAAGAAACATGTTTTGAATCAATGTTTTAAAAGAAAGTTTCAAAGTTCAGAGCATGGAGTCGACACCTAAATAGTCAGGAGCCAACCCCAAGGCGTATCAGAAGGTTTCTAAGATTTTGGCACGGCCTGGAGTCGACACCCAAGGTTTCGGAGCCGACTCCAACCTGAGATACAGAGAAGTGCATTCTGTTTCAGTTTTAGGAGCCGACACCTAGAATTCGAGAGCCGACACCTAAGATTTCGGGAGGCGACACCTGAGTTTCTGGAGCCGACTCTAACCTGAGAACAGAGAGTATGTTTTATGGACTTTTCTGGAGCTGACACTTACAGTTTCTGGAGCCGACTCCTAAAAGCGACGAGCTGACACTTACCTTTCTCGAAGCCGACTCCCTAACAACTTTTTCTTTACTATTTTTGAACACCCGACTTGGAGCCGACACCTGAAAAGTTAGAGTCGACTCCAACCTATTAGGAATGAATTTTTCATCTGTCAGAACGTACTTCAACAGTAAGACTTCTTTTCACCTAACCTCTAACGGCTATTTTCTTTGTGTGTAGAAGAATCCAAACATCTCCAACGGCTATATTTCCCACCTAAAACTTGGATTAAGGAGATCTATAAAAAGGGGGAAAAATCGTCCGTTTAGAAAGAGGAATAGAGAGAAAAAAATCAAAAAAGGAAAAGGAAATAGTTTGTGAAAAATCCAAATATCTTGAGAGAGAAATCAAAAGGAAAGACTCAGAGCTTACATCAACCAATCCAATAGAGTCCAAAGAGAAATCCAAGGCATTCAAGTTCAAAATCGAAGGATTTTCAAGTGAAGAAAAAGAAAGCAAAAAAGCCCTGATTTTTTCAACTTCTCAACTGCAATCTTTGTGAAGAATCTGAGCTGAGGCCTGATTCAACATTTCAAGGGAGAAGAGGAAAAGAAGAAAAGAAGAAAAGCTC
This sequence comes from Calamus simplicifolius, assembly GCA_900491605.1. Taxonomy (NCBI): domain Eukaryota; kingdom Viridiplantae; phylum Streptophyta; class Magnoliopsida; order Arecales; family Arecaceae; genus Calamus; species Calamus simplicifolius. The sequence goes on along the minus strand of UESW01001567.1, from coordinate 304,644 downwards.
AAATCAAATTCGCTTCAAACAGGCTTTTCTTACCCTTGTTTATTTAATTACATATTTGCTAACTTAAGGAGCTGTCTTGTATTGTAAACTCTATTTTTCATAGTTGTTGGCTAGTTCAATCAAGGGATTGAATTAGTGGAGGTGGTATACCTTGGTACAAGCTAAGGATAGCTTGTGGTTGGGTTTTGTGCTGGTGAGCCCGGAAAACCAGCTAGATTTGTTGTAATCCCGGGGAAACAACAAGTTTTGAGTTGTGAGCTTGTAAAACAACTCGGCTTTAGTCAAGTAGATTATAGTGTGGACCCAAGTGATACTTGGGAGTGGACTTAGGTGTTGGATACACCGAACCACTATAAAATCCTTGTGTTTGCCGTGTTTTGATTCTCTCGCTCTATCTCTTTATTTGTGCTTAATATTTATCCTGCACTTAATCTTATTTATTCCAAGGCACATAGTTTTTAAAAGGTTAAATTTTTAAGAACCCAATTCATCCCCCCTCTTGGGTTGCCATCTTGACCAACACAATGCATAAAGATGATTCAAATGTAACATTAAATCATTTGTCACATAATTGACTATTACTAAGTAAATTATATTTCAGTCCTTTCACAAGTAAGACATTATCAATAAAAGCATGAGGTGTGATACCTATTTTTCCAATGCCAATAATTTTTCCTTGGCCATTATCACCGAAAGTAACAACACCTCCATCTTTTGCCTCCAAAGTGATGAATTGCGATTCATCACCTGTCATGTGTCTCGAGCATCCGCTATTCAAGTACCATTGTCTTTTAGTTGCTCGGGTCGCAAGACACACCTGCATACGCAATTTTAAGTTTTGCTCTTAGGTACCCAAGCTTGGGTCCTTTAGGGTTAGTTAAAATAGTTCCTTTTGGAACCCATATTTTTCTCATATTGTGTGTGTGACAAGTATAAGCTTTATGTCATAATTTACCACCTTTAAAACAATTAATTTTGGTGGAGTCATTTCCATATACATAAATATTTTTCAAAAACTTTTGTCTTTCAAAGGGATTATATCCAAGACCAGCTCTATTGTGAACAGCTCTTTGACTATTTAAAATTATTTCTAATTTTCTGAGCTCAAAGTAAATCTGTCAACAATTGGTTTTAATTTATTTACTTTGTTTTTTAAATCTTGATTTTCCTTTAATAATAATTCTTTATCTTTTTGAAATTCTTTCTTTTTCAAGAGTAAGATTTTTGATTTCATTTTTAAATCCTTGTTCTTTGAACTTAAATTTGCAAAATCATCAACAAGTTCATAGAATGCATCATGTAATTCATCAAAAGTAAAGTCATCTAGAAAGCTAGGATTTACCTCATCATTATGAGTCATGAAACATACATTTGCCACTTCAGTTTTCTCTTCATCTTCTGAACTTGTAGCCTCACTGTCGCTCCATGTAGCCATCATTGCTTTCTTCTTTACTCTTTTTGATCCTTTCTTTAATAATGGACATTCTGGTCTGATATGTCCAGGTTTTTTGCACTCATAGCAAGTAGGAGGTTCACTTTTTCTTTTTTTTTTGCTATGATCTCCTTTTGCAAAATGTTTTCTTTTTCCAAACTTCTATCTTTTTATGAACATTTTAAATTTTCTTGAGATAAGTGCCATTTCATCATCTTTTTCACTGTCACTAGTGGTTTCCTCACTTTTATCATTCTAAATTTCACTCTTCAATGCCATAGTTCTTTTCTTCTTTGATTCATCTTCATCAATGTGTTGTCGTTGCTGAAGCTCATGTGTCATCAAAGAACCAACCAACTCTTCAAGTTATAAAGTATTGATATCTTTTGCTTCTTGTATAGCAGTGACCTTTGCTTCCCATGTCCTAGGTAAAGATCTTAAGATTTTTCTAACAAGATCACTGTTAGCATAAGACTTTCCAAGACTTTTTAGTCCATTAATAATATAATTAAATCTTGTAAACATATCAGTGATATTCTCAACAGAATCCATCTTAAATAATTCATACTTATGAACAAGCATATTTATTTTGGATTCCTTGACTTGATTTGTACCTTCATGGGTAACTTCAAGTCTATCCCAGATTTCTTTAGCAGACATTCAAGTAGATATGCGATTAAATTCATTTACATCAAGAGAACAATAAAGAACATTCATAGCTTTTGCATTTAATTGAGCTAGTTTCTTATCTTGCTCATCCCATTCAGATTCAGGTTTTGCAATATCAAGATTGTCAATCTTAATAGTGGGTGTGTGTGGTCCATTAATTATGATTCCTCATAAATCATAATCTAGTGCCTGAATAAAGATTTTCATTTGTGCTTTCCAATAAGTGTAATTTGTTCCACTAAACAAAGGTGGTCTATTAGTTGACTGTCCTTCAATCAATATAGATCCCATTTTGATTATTACTGATCTTTGGCTCAAGCTAATCAAAGCTGGTAATCAAGAGCACTCTGCTCTGATACCACTTGTTGCCCAGATGTAGCAACCCAAGAGGAGGGTGAATTGGGTTATTAAAAATTAATTACTATCGCAGATATGTGCTTTAACCCTAATTTCGAAATTACTTGGCAGCCGTGTAGTGAAGTGCACAAATGATAATAATATAGAAAACTAGCAACCACAAACACACGAAAGTTTATAGTGGTTCGGTGCTAAACCTAGCACCTACGTCCACTCCCCAAAACCTTTGGGAATTTCACTAATCGTATCACAACGATTACAACCTCTAGCCTTCCCCAGCTAGCCCTCTTGTTTATACGGCACAAGGCAGCTAGGCCCCTAGCCTTACCAGGCTAGTCCTCTTGTTTAACGGCACAAGGAGGCCAACACAAAACAAGGGTTAACTCTAACCCTTTTACAAGTGTTTAGAATAAATGAGATCAAGTAGCTCCTACAATGAGCAAATATTCAAGATATACTTTATAAATTTGAAGCAACTCCTCAGCAATAAATGAAGAACTTCAAGGGATCTGAAGCTTTGATTGCTTGAGAGCTTTAATTGATCTGGACGACTTGAGCAATGAATGATCTTGAAATTTGACAACTTCAATGCACACGATCTTGCTTTTCACCATTCCGAAGAATATGCAATAAAGGCTCCTTTTTTTTCCTTCTCTTGATTTCTCTTTCAAATCTGTCATGTTGTTCTTCTAATCACAACTATTTATAAGCATCCAACAATAAAAATATCCAATAGATACATTGGAAATAAATGAAAAGTAACACGGGAAGAAAAGATAATCGTTGAGATTATTTTTCTTAAGCATTGAATGCACTTGATCTATTTGAGAAAAGAAGAACTTTGTCATAATCCAAGAAATCAAAAAGTTAATGTAGCTAAAAATAGCAATATAATAAAGAAGAAAGAGAGAGAGAGAGAGAGAGAGAGAGAGAGTGCGCCCAAACGCTTGAGTGCTAGCTATCTGGAATTAATTCCAGTTAGCTGAAGATCTTTGAAGACGATCGACCAGAAGAAAGCAAGAGCCCTAGCAAGCTAACCAGCTAGCTCTTTTAAAATTGCATGGTAAGAATAAACATCCAGGAGAGGGTCAGGTAACTCCTTAGGCAACTAAACCATTTGGTAGTTAGCTTCCCAACTAACTCATAAGTAAAGCATGCAGCCAGGAGAAAAAGTAACAAACCAGTAGTTAGCTCATTAGCTAACCAAGCCAAAAGATAGTTAGCTCTTTAGCTAACTGAGCAGGCAATCCATGCAGCAGAGAGAAGTAGCCATGAAACGATAGCTAGCTCCCCAGCCGACTGAAAATAAATGGCTCTCGGTCTGCAGGAGAAACAAAGCTATCAGAGAATGATGAGTTAGCTATTCAGCTAACTGAGTAGCTGGTAGTTAGCTTCCCAGCTAACTCAACTCAAAAAGCAATAAAGCATCCGTCTAGGAGAGTTAGCTCATTAGCTAACTAATGGAAAAAGAAGGCAGCCATATGCCTAGTGAGAGGCTAGATTTCTAGTTAACTGAACCAAAAGTTAGCTAACTCTCTAGCTAACTAAGAAATGAATTCAAACGGCTTGGAGGAGTTGAAGTTAGCTCTCCAGCTAACTGAAATTTTTATGCTCACGGCTTGGAGGAACCGGTGAAAAGTAGTTAGCTAAGAAAGAAAGCAGTTAGCTCCAAAACAAAGTAGTTAGATAACAAGATATGCTAGCTAGCTAAGAGAACCATCAGCTAGCTCACCAGTTAGCCAAAATGAAGGGGCATTCGGCCAATACATGTAACAGGAAATGATAGTCAACTAAAAAGCAAGCCAGCTAGCTAACAGAGAAGTCAAGTTAGCTAATTAGCTAACTGATACTCAAAGCAAATGGCTGGCACAGAGGCGTTCAAATCCATAGTTAACTAAAATGAAATCCAACTAACTCACAAAGAGGCCAAGCTAGCTAGCAAGGAAATCTAGCTAGCCAAAGAAGAAGCAAGCTAGCTAGCCAGCCAGCTCAAAAATTATTGACCCTACATTGATTTTGATGTTTACAAAACAATTAAGCAATGGTTAATCAAGCCTGTTGCAGAGAAGTTTAGATGTTCTACAAGTAAGTATCTTCATGCACAATTTTATGTGAGCATATATTCATTTTATCTTGCCACTTGTTTGCTATCAAATTCTATGCTATCAAATTCACTATGGCCGTTCTATTTTATTTTTGGGAGTTAGCTATCTAGTTAGCTTTGCTCATTTCCCTAGCTAGCTGGCACATCATTTAGCTAACTACCAACTTGTCTCTGTGACTTGACCGAATGTTTATTCTTTGGAGCTAGCTAGTGAGCTAGCTTGCTTCTTCGTTAGTTAGCTGGAGTTCCTTTTAGCTAGCTGAGGTGCCTGTTACAATCGCCTGGCCGAGCCTTATCTTTTTGGAGCTAGCTGGTGAGCTAGCTTGCTCCTTCATTAGCTAGCTAGAGCTACTTGTTAGCTAGCTTGGCCTCTTTGTCAGTTAGCTGATTTTCATTTTAGCTAACTATGGTTTTGAACGCCACTGTGCCAGCCGTGTACCTTGGGTATCAGTTAGCTGCTTAGCTAACTTGACTTCTTTGTTAGCTAGCTGGCTTGCCTTTTAGTTGACTATGATTCCCTGTTACATGTCATGGCTGAATGCCCCTCTTTTCTAGCTGATTGGTGAGCTAGCTGATGCTTCTCTTAGCTAGCTAGCATCTCCTGTTAGTTGACTGCTTTGTTTTGGAGCTAACTGGTTTCTTTCTTAGCTAACTAACTTTCACAGGATCCTCCAAGCTGTGAGCCACTTATTTTCAGTTAGCTGGAGAGCTAACTTCCACTCTTTTAAGCCGTTTGGATTCACTGCTGAGTTAGCTCGAGAGTTAGCTAACTTCTGGTTTAGTTAACTGGGAAGCTAGCTCCTCCCTGGGCATATGGCTGCTATTTTTCATCAGTTAGCTAATGAGCTAACTCTTCTGGGCAATTGCTTTATTGCTTTTTGGTTTAGTTAGCTGGGAACCTAACTACCAGTTGCTTGTTAGCTAAATAGCTAACTCATCACTCTCTAATGTTTCTGTTTCTTTTTGCAGACCGAAAGCTATTCAAAATTAGTTAGCTAGTGAGCTAACTATCTGTTGGTTTAGTTAGCTAAGTAGATAACTATTGGGATTTCGCTTTTTCTCCTGAGCCGCATGAATTGGTTGCTAGTTAGCTGGGAAGCTAACTAAACATTTTTTAGCTAGCTCCTCCTTTCATGAGCTTTTGGCGTGTGATCTCTTGGAAGCTAGCTTGTGAGCTAGCTGAGGACTCCTCCTCCTTTTGATGGCCGACCGTCTTCAACTCTGTTAATTCCAGTTAGCTGTCTTTCTTGCCATTTTTGGGCATGCTTCTTTCTCTCTATTTATTTTGATTGTTATTTTCAGCTAGACTAACTTTTGATTTTCAATTATTACAGAGTTCTTCCTACCTCAAATGGATTCATGCATTCAATGCTTAAGGAAAATAATCTCAACGGTTATCTTTTCTTCTCGTTTTTATTTCCATTTGTTTCAATTGTATTTAACGAGTCTTTTTACTGTTGGATCATTATATATAGCTAAGATTAGAAGCAAAACATGATGATTTAAAAAAAAGAGAAATACAAGAGAGATATCCAAGAAAGAAAGCTTTTATTGCATATTTTAGAGTGGTTGAAAGCTAGTTGATGTGCATTGAAGATCATTCATTGCTGAAAAGTCGTCCATACTCTTTAAAGCCTTCAAGCAAATCAAGATTCAAGCCACCTCGATATTGTTCATTTATTGCTGAGGATTTGCTACAAATTTATAAAGTATTCTCTGAATATTTGCTCAGCTTGTTATTATTTACTCTGAATCTTTTGTAAAAGGGTTAGTGTTAACCCTTTGGTTCTTGTTGGCCTTCTTGTGCTGTTAAACAAGAAGACTAGCCTGGTAAGGCTAGGGGTTGGCTTCCTTGTGCCGTTAAACAAGAGGACTAGCCAGGGAAGGCTAGGGGTTTTGGCTGCCTTGTTCCTTTGTAAAATAAGAGGGCTAGCCGGGGAAGGCTAGATATTGTAATCGTTGTGATACGATTAGTAAAATTCCCAAATGATATTTGAGAAGTGGACGTAGGTGCAGGGTTTAACACCGAACCACTATAAATTCTCTTGTGTTTGTGGTTGCCTAATTTTTTGTGTTATTTTCATCCTGTGCACTTCACTACACCGCTACCAAGTAATTTTGAATTAGGGTTAAAGCACATATTTGCGATAGTAATTATTTTTTAATAACCCAATTCACCCCCCTCTTGGGTTGCTACATCTGGGCAACAAGTGGTATCAAAGCAGAGTGCTCTTGATTACTAGCTTTAATTAGCTTTGAGCCAAAGATCTGTAGTAATCAAAATGGGATCTATGTTGATTGAAGGACAATCAGCTAATAGACAACCTTTGTTCAATAGAACAAATTACACTTATTGGAAAGCATGAATGAAAATCTTCATTCAAGCACTAGATTATGATTTATGAGAAATCATAATTAATGGACCACACACACCCACTATTAAAATTGACAATCTTGATATTGCAAAACCTGAATCAGAATGGGATGAGCAAGATAAGAAATTAGCTCAATTAAATGCAAAAGCTATGAATGTTCTTTATTGTTCTCTTGATACAAATGAGTTTAATCGCATATCAACTTGCATGTCTGCTAAAGAAATCTGGGATAGACTTGAAGTTACCCATGAGGGTACAAATCAAGTCAAAGAATCCAAAATAAATATGCTTGTTCATAAGTATGAATTATTAAAGATGGATTCTACTGAGAATATTACTGATATGTTTACAAGATTCACTGATATTATTAATGGACTAAAAAGTCTTGGAAAATCTTATGCTAACAGTGATCTTGTTAGAAAAATTTTAAGATATTTACCTAGGACATGGGGAGCAAAGGTCACTGCTATACAAGAAGCAAAAGATCTCAATACTTTATCACTTGAAGAGTTGGTCGGTTCTTTGATGACACATGAGCTTCAGCAATGACAACACATTGATGAAGATGAATCAAAGAAGAAAAGGACCATGGCATTGAAGAGTGCGACTCAAAATGATGAAAATGAGGAAAGCACTAGTAATAGTGAGAATGATGATGAAATGACACTTATCTCAAGGAAATTTAAAAATTCATGAAAAGAAAGAAGTTTGAAAAAAGAAAACATTTTGCAAAAGGTGATCATAGCAAAGAAAAGGAAAAGAGTGAACCTCCTACTTGCTATGAGTGCAAAAAGCCTGGACAGATCAGACCAGAATGTCCACTATTAAAGAAAGGATCCAAAAGAGTAAAGAAGAAAGCAATGATGGCTACATGGAGCGACAGTGAGGCTACAAGTTCAGAAGATGAAGAGAAAACTGAAGTGGTCAATGTATGTTTCATGCTGATAATGATGAGGTAACTCCTAGCTTTCTAGATGACTTTACTTTTGATGAATTACATGGTGCATTCTATGAACTTGTTGATGATTTTGCAAATTTAAGTTCAAAGAACAAGGATTTGAAAAATGAAATAAAAAATCTTACTCTTGAAAAGGAAAGAATTTCAAAAGACAATGAATCATTATTAAAGAAAAATCAAGATTTAAAAAATAAAGTAAATAAATTAAAACCAATTGTTGATAGATTTACTTTAAGCTCAGAAAAATTAGAAATAATTTTAAATAGTCAAAGAGCTATATACAATAGAGCTGGTCTTGGATATAATCCTTTTGAAAGACAAAAGTTTTTGAAAAATATTTATGTACATGAAATGACTCCACTAAAATTACATGTTTCAAATGTGGTAAATTAGGACATAAAGCTTATACTTGTCACACACAAATATGAGAAAAATGTGGGTTCCAAAAGGAACTATCTTAACTAACCCTAAAGGATCCAAGAAGGCTTGGGTACCTAAGAGCAAAATTTAAAATTGTGTATACTGGTGTGTCTTGCGACTCGAGCAACTAAAAGATAATGATACTTGGATAGCGGGTGTTCAAGATATATGACAGGTGATGAATCACAATTCATCACTTTGGAGGCAAAGGATGGAGGTGTTGTTACTTTTGGTGATAATGGCCAAGGAAAAATTATTGGCATTGGAAAAATAGGTATCACACCTCATGCTTATATTGATAATGTCTTACTTGTGAAAGGACTGAAACTTAATTTGTTTAGTATAAGTCAATTATGTGACAAAGGATTTAATGTTACATTTGAATCATCATTATGCATTGCTAAAAATTCTGCTAATGAAAATATGAAATTTGTTGGTCAAAGGCATGGTAATGTATACATTGTTAATTTAAATGATTTGCATTGATTGCCTAGTTGCTACAAATAATAAAACTGATTGTAGTTGGTTATGGCATCGTAGGCTAGCTCATGCAAGCATGGATTTATTATCTAAATTAATTAAAAAAGATTTAGTGCATGGTTTACCGAAAAACTAGTTTTGAAAAAGACAAGATTTGCAATGCTTGTCAGTTTGGAAAACAAACCCGAGTATCTTTTAAATCAAAGAATTTGGTTTCAACCACTAGAGCTTTGGAACTCTTGCATATGGATTTATTCGGTCCTACAAGAACAACTAGTCTAGGAGGTAAAAGATATTGTTTTGTTTATTGATGATTTCTCTCATTTTACATGGATTTTATTTTTAAGTAGTAAAGACGAAGCATTTCCCTCATTTCAAAAATTCTTTAAAATAATTACAAATGAAAATAATTCTTATGTTTTATCAATTCGAAGTAATCATGGAAAAGAATTTGAAAATAAATCTTTTGAAGATTTTTGTAATGAAAATGGAATTGAACACAATTTTCTGCACCAAGAATACCTCAACAAAATGGAGTAGTTGAAAGAAAGAATAAAACTTTAGAAGAAATGACTCATACCATGTTGTGTGAGAGTGATCTCCCAAAGTATTTTTGGACAGAGGCTATCAACACTGCATGTTATATTTTAAATCGTGCATTGATTAGACCTATTTTGAAAAAGACCCTTATGAACTTTAGAAAGGAAGAAAACCAAACATCAGTTATTTTCATGTGTTCGGATGCCGATGTTTTATTTTAAACAATGAAAAATTAAACCTTGATAAATTTGATGCCAAATCTGATGAAGGAATTTTTCTCGGTTATTATTTGCATAGTAGAGCTTTTAGAGTATTTAACAAAAAGACTCTAGTAGTAGAAGAATCTATTCATTTATTTTTGATGAATCTAATGATCTTCCATTGAGGAAGAGAAAAGGTATAAATGATGCAGATGAGATTGAAGATCAATTCAAGGACACCACTTTAAAGGATAAAGATGAATTAGATACTCAAGAGGTAAATAAAGAAGGGAACGTTGACCTACCAGAAGCTTCACAAGGTAATGATGAATTAGAAAAAGGTTGGAGGTACGTTCTCAGTCACCCTAAAGATTAAATCTTAGGTGATCTATCTCAAGGTATTAGAACTAGATCATCATTTAGAGATACTTATAATAACTTAGCAGTCATATCTAAAATTGAACCTAAATGCTATGATGATGTTAAAAATGATGTTGATTGGATAAATGCCATGCATAAGGAACTTCACCAGTTTGAAAGAAATAATGTATGGACTCTTATTGAAAGACCTCATGATCATCAAATTATTGGAACTAAATGGGTTTATAGAAATAAATTAGATGAACATGGTAATATAATTAGAAATAAGGCAAGATTAGTAGCTAAAGGTTATAATCAAGAAGAGGGAATTGATTTTGATGAAACTTATGCCCCAGTTGCTAGATTGGAAGTTATCAGATTACTTCTTGCTTATGCTTGCTTTATGAAGTTTAAATTATATCAAATGGATACATTGCTGAACAAGTTTTTATGGAACAGCCACTCGGTTTTAAAAATCACTTGTTTCCAAATCACGTATTTAAGTTGAATAAAGCTTTATATGGTTTGAAACAAGCACCCCGGCTTGGTATGAAAGATTAAGCAAATTCTTGATTAGTAATGAATTTATTGAGGAAACGTGGATACAACGCTATTTATTAAAAGATAAAATAGTGATATATTAATTGTTCAAATCTATGTTGATGATATCATCTTCGGTGCCACTAATGAATTTTTGTGCAAGGACTTTGCTAAGCTCATGCAGGGAGAGTTCGAGATGAGCATGATGGGAGAGCTAAACTACTTCCTCGGACTATAAATCAAACAAAGCAAAGACAGGATCATCATAAGCCAATCCAAATACATCAAAGAAATGATCAAAAAGTTTGGCATAGAGACATCAAAAAGTATTTGTACTCCTATGAGCTCATCACGTAGACTTGAAACTTATAATACTAAAAAGTCTGTTGATTTGAAATTATATAGAGGCATGATAGGATCATTGTTGTATTTAACTGCTAGTAGACCAGATATTTTATTCAGTGTATGCATGTGTGCTAGATATCAAGCTAATCCTAAAGAATCACAATTGCTTGCTATTAAAAGAATATTCAAATATTTGAATGGAACAGTAAACTTAGGTTTATGGTATGATAAATAATCTAGCATTGACTTAATAGGATACACTGATTTAGATTTTGCTGGATGTCAAATTAATAGAAAATCAACTAGCGGTACTTGCCAATTTCTAGGTGCTAACTTAATTTTATGGTTTAGCAAAAAGCAAACTTCAGTAGCATTGTCTACGGCCGAGGCCGAATACATTGCAGCTGGAAGTTGCTGTGCTCAAATCTTGTGGATTAAGCAACAATTAGAGATTATGGCATTAAGCAAAAAGTCATCTCTATAAAATGTGATAATACAAGTGCAATATGCTTAACTAAAAATCCTATACAACATTCTAGAACAAAACACATTGAAATTAGACATCATTTCATTAGAGATCATGTGAATAATGGAAATATTGTAATAGAATTTATAAGCACTGAAAATCAAACTGCTGATATTTTCACCAAGCCTCTAGATGAAACAAAATTTTATAAAATTAGAAGAGAATTAGGAATGTTTGATCCTACTGCGTAATGAATCAATTGATAAATATTTTCATATCTGAAAACTAAAGTTGCATGACATCTTTCAATCAAATCTCTTTATGAAATTGAATGCTTTGAGTGTGCTTGAAGTTAGCTAGTCTTTAAAGTTGAATTAATACCAACCGGCCAAATCCTCCTTTAAGATATAAAGTGCTTTACATTTAATCCACCAACCGGCCGATTCATTCCTTTTTACACCATTCATGGCAGTTAACCAGCCAGGCAACTATTCAGTCACCTGGCTAGCTAACCGCCCAAAGCTTTCTCTATATATACCTTTTTCATTCAAGCAAGCCATCCGTCTTCTTCATCAATCCATTAACTCATTCATTCGGTTCTCCTCTTCAAATCGATCCTCCACCAAATCATCTTCTATCTTCTTTCATCTAACCTCACTCCATCATACTTCCTAGCTCCTTTATCTATTAATCTATCAAGAAGATCGTTGATGGCTCCTAAGAAGAAAGCAATCGCAAGAGATGACGATTCTGATCTTCGAAGGAAGTCTTCCTCATCTTCTTCTTCTCAAATCAACACCCTCATTGCCACTAAGTCTTTTGTGCTTGGCAGGTTAGTTGATTTTAACTTCTTAGAACAAGAAAACTTTAAGATAGGGGAACTCTTTGATAATCAAGGTTGGAAATCTATCTTATCCACCAAAAGGCCAATCTACCCTGAGTTAATTAAAGAATTTTATGAAAATATTACATTTGATTTTGGAACTCTTTCATCCTACGTAAAGAAAACTAGGATTGACCTTGATAGCAAGACTCTAGCTTCTGCCTTGAGTATTCCTCATGATGGTATCCTAGAAATCCTACCTAGCGAAAGAGGTTATAAAATTGGTTTAATCCTTGGCATAGATGATAATGAGGCTAGTAACATTGATACTCTTGATGCCAACATATTATCTGTTGAGAATAGATTATTTCATAGTATCATTGCTAAGATTATTGCTCCTCGTGCTGGTTCGTTTAATGTTGTCACTGATCGTGACATTTGCATTATGTATGATATTATTATTGGAAATCCTGTAGATCTTACTGAAATAATAATGGCTATTATGAAAGAATCCGTAAGTAGGTGTAAGGCCACACTACCCTTTGGTATGTTTCTCACCTATGTCTTTAAATATTTCAATATAAAACTTAAGGGAGAAACTATCATGGCATAACATCACACCGATGTGTTTAATGCCCATTCATTACATCGGATGGACTATGCCAAAAGGGATGGTGTTTGGCTTAAGGTTAGATCTAGAACCAGTCTATCAAGCTCTTTGCCACCTCCAAACCAGTCTCAACATGTTAACTCTCCTCAAAACTACTTTAATTTTGATTTCCATCAACCAAATCCATTTCTTGCCACAATGATAGCTGATCAAAATCCATTCTTAACTGAACCACCTGATGTCACTGCTGCTAGACCCTCTTATCGAAATGACAACCCTGCTCCTGCTACTCCTGCTACTGTCCATATCTGTGAAGATCAAATCCAACAAATTATTCATGAATTGTCCCTTGCCCAATCCAATCGAAGCTCTAGAGACATGCTTCTTCAGTTAATGATCAAACCCTTGTACCTCATATTTCATCTGTTTTCGAGACTATGTCTTAGTTCAAGATTACTCTAAGCCAACTTGTTTATGATGTCAATATTCTGAATGGGCAAGTGTTTCATCACAATGAAAATTCCATGGATAAAATCTTGAAAGAAATTAACTTTTTAAAAGGTAAAATTGAAAATTTTGAGACCAAGGCTGATTGGGTTGAGCATCAGACGAGAACGAATGTCAATCAGACAAGAGACGCCATGAATGTTGTTGATTGCTAGTTTGCATCTCTGACAAAGTTGATCAAGCTAGTGGAAACTCATATTGCTCTCTCTGCTGCCTCAGCTCCAGGTGCTTCTTTTTCCCATCCACATCTATGGTCTCCTCACCTCAACAAGACAAGTCAGGATCCTCCTCTTCTGTTCAAATTTCTTCTGATAATGATGAGAAGTGAAGAATGTTTATTAATGTTTATGACTGTTTATAGTATGTAATGAATGTTTATGACTCTACTTTTTGTGTTGTATGACTTCAAACTATAACATGTAATATCTGTGGTATTGACCTTACTTGATGATTTGTATGACTGTTATTAATATGTATGAATGATCATATTATCCTAATGTATTATGCTCAAATTTATTGTAAAACTCTTCAATCTTCTTTTTGATCAATGATAAAAAGGGGGAGAAGAATGTTGCATACATTAAGAGAATGGAGAAAGTAATAAACTCCATATATTCAGGGGGAGTTTACCTATTGACAGGGGGAGAAAGTAATGATTTTCTGTATACACTCTTGTTTATTCATATTATTCATAATACTTCATATAATTTTTCTTTGAAAGCTTAATGGTTTTGTCATCATCAAAAAGGGGGAGATTGTTGACCCTATATTGATTTTGATGTTTATAAAATAATTAAGCAATGGTTAATCAAGCATGTTGTAGAGAAGTTTAGATGTTCTACAAGTAAGTATCTTCATGCACAATTTTATGTGAGCATATATTCATTTTATCTTGCCACTTGTTTGCTATCAAATTCTATGCTATCAAATTCACTATGGCCATTCTATTTTATTTTTGGGAGTTAGCTATCTAGCTAGCTTGCTCATTTTCCTAGCTAGCTGGCACGTCATTTAGCTAACTACCAACTTGTCTCTGTGACTTGACCGAACGTTTATTCTTTGGAGCTAGCTGGTGAGCTAGCTTGCTCCTTCGTTAGCTAGCTGGAGTTCCTTTTAGCTAGCTGAGGTTCCTGTTACGATCGCCTGGCCGAGCCTTATATTTTTGGAGCTAGCTGGTGAGCTAGCTTGCTCCTTCATTAGCTAGCTAGAGCTACTTGTTAGCTAGCTTGGCCTCTTTGTCAGTTAGCTGGTTTTCATTTTAGCTAACTATGGTTTGAATGCCACTATGCCAGCCGTGTACCTTGGGTATCAGTTAGCTGCTTAGCTAACTTGACTTCTTTGTTAGCTAGCTGGCTTGCCTTTTAGTTGACTATGATTCCTTGTTACATGTTGATGCGTGTCGTAGCGCAACGATTAAAACACCTTAATTTTACTATTAGAATAGCGAGAGTAAGGAATCGATTCCACAGGGACTTTAGCGATTATATTGAAATAAATTTATAAATTTAACTAAATAAATAGTTATTAGCACAAAATAATCAAGATATGGTCTATCTTATAAGAGCACGGCCCGTACCCGTAGATCACGGCCCGTCCCTTTTAAGTATAGATCAGTCTAAAATTATTTTTACTAAAATATAATTTAATAACAATTAAACATGAATAGAAACTTTATTTCATATAAATTAAAAAGTCATGACATTAAGAAGGTAATAAGAAAGCAATAAATTCTCTCTACACCAAACCAAAGATGGGATGAAGTCTTTATTCCTCCTCTGAATCGCGAACAGATCAGCCTCCACGGATGAACAGAGACTCTGTAAACAGAGTCTCTTGGGAACAGTAGCCTCCACGGATGTTGGAAACAGGGCAGCGGAACTCCTCCAAAGCCACGGAATGGTGTCGCGTCTGGAACAGATCAGTCTCCACGGCTGGAACGGGATGTCTCCACGGCTAGAACGGGTCTCCACGGCTAGAACGGAATTTCTCACGAACAGAGGACTTTACGAAACAGAGGACTCCACGGACGGACACCTTGGAATAGAAGCTCTCCCAAGCCACGGAACGGATGTAAATTGCTAGACGGATGGCTGCCTTCCTGGCTCTCCCTCCTTTGCTGCTATTTGTAGAGGCCCGGATGCGGTGAAGACGCGGCGAAGACAAAACAGAGGACGCGGAAGCAACCAAAATAACGAAGAAAATCTGGATAAATCATCAATAAAATTAAAATTCCTTCTAGAGGAATTTAATTCATTCAATTTGATAACTTCCAATGAGAAAACGATGAAGTCGGCACTGGGTTTGCCGACTTCACTTTAAAATCCGTGCTAAAACAAATAAATCAATATAAAATCAATTTCGGGCTCATCTTAAATCTGATTTGAGTGCTGTTTGCATCGTTAAATACCTAAAATCTATCTCTTTAAATTGATAAGGTTTTATTTAAAATATTATATAAAATATTAAAATATTAAATAATAATAGGTACATTAAATTATTAATTAATAGGTTTAATGATAATTATTTATGTATTTATCACATGTCATGGCCGAACGCCCCTCTTTTCTAGCTGACTGATGAGCTAGCTGATGCTTCTCTTTGCAGCTAGCATCTCCTGTTAGTTGACTACTTTGTTTTGGAGCTAACTGATTTCTTTCTTAGCTAACTAACTTTCACAAGATCCTCCAAGCTGTGAGCCACTCATGTTCAGATAGCTGGAGAGCTAACTTCCACTCTTTCAAGCCGTTTGGATTCACTGCTGAGTTAGCTGGAGAGTTAGCTAACTTCTGGTTTAGTTAACTGGGAAGCTAACTCCTCCCTGGGCGTATGGCTGCTATTTTTCATCAGTTAGCTAATGAGCTAACTCTTCTGGGCGATTGCTTTATTGCTTTTTGGTTTAGTTAGCTTGGAAGCTAACTACCAGTTGCTCAGTTAGCTGAATAGCTAATTCATCACTCTCTAACATTTTTGTTTCTTTCTGCAGACCGAAAGCTATTCAAAATTAGTTAGCTGGTGAGCTAACTATCTGTTGATTTATTTAGCTAAGTAACTAACTATTGGGATTTTACTTTTTCTCCTGAGGCGCATGGATTGGTTGCTAGTTAGCTAGGAAGCTAACTAACCATTATTTTAGCTAGCTCCTCCTCTCCTGAGCTTTTGGCGTGTGATCTCTTGGAAGCTAGCTTGTGAGCTAGCTGAGGACTCCTCCTCCTTTTGATGGCCGACTGTCTTCAACTCTCTCAGCCGCCTGGAATTAATTCCAGTTAGCTGTCTTTCTGGCCGTTTTTGGGCATGCTTCTCTCTCTCTCTCTCTATTTTATTTTGATTGCTATTTTTAACTAGACTAACTTTTGATTTTTGAATTATGATAGAGTTCTTCCTACCTCAAATGGATTCATGCATTCAATGCTTAAGGGAAATAATCTCAACGGTTATCTTTTCTTTCCGTTTTTATTTCCATTTGTTTCAATTGTATCTAACAGATCTTTTTGCTGTTGGATCATTATATATAGCTGAGATTAGAAGCAAAATATGATGAATATTAAAAAAAAAAAAGAGAAATACAAGAGAGATATCCAAGAAAGAAAGCTTTTATTGCATATTTTTGGAGTGGTTGAAAGCTAGTTGTTGTGCATTGAAGATCATTCATTGCTGAAAAGTCGTCCATACTCTTTAAAGCCTTCAAGCAAATCAAGATTCAAGCCACCTCGACATTGTTCATTTATTGCTAAGGATTTGCTATAAATTTATAAATTATTCCCTAAATATTTGCTCATTATAGGAGCTACTTGTTATCATTTACTCTGAATCTTTTGTAAAAGGGTTAGTGTTAACCCTTTGGTCCTTGTTGGCCTCCTTGTGCCGTTAAATAAGAGGACTAGCCTGGTAAGGCTAGGGGTTGGCTTCCTTGTGCCGTTAAACAAGAGGACTAGCCAGGAAAGACTAGGGGTTTTGGCTGCCTTGTGCCTTCATAAAATAAGAGGGTTAGCCGGGGAAGGCTAGAGGTTGTAATCATTATGATACAATTAGTAAAATTTTTAAAGGGTATTTTGGGGAGTGGACGTAGGTGTAGGGTTTAGCACCAAACCACTATAAATTCTCTTGTGTTTGTGGTTGCCTAATTTTCTGTGTTATTTTCATTTTATGCACTTCACTACACCGCTGTCAAGTAATTTTGAATTAGGGTTAAAGCATATTTTTGCGATAGTAATTAATTTTTAATAACCCAATTCATCCCCCTCTTGGGTTGCTACATCTGGGCAACAAAAATGAAACGGCCCGACTAGCAACTGTAGCAGGCACCTCAGCTAGCTAAAATGGAACTCCAGCTAGCTAACGAAGCAACAAGCTAGCTAACCAGCTAGCTCAAAAAATGAAACGTTTGGCCAAGCCACAGACAAAGTTTGGTAGTTAGCTAAATGTTATGCTAGCTAGCTAAATGAAAGACCAAGCTAGCTAAATAGCTAACTCCCAAGCCAAAAAGAATGCCCAGGGCTAAAAGATGTTCATTTTATATCAATTTGGTGGCAAAATAAAATGAATATATATTCACATAAAATTTTGCATGAAGATACTTACTTGTAGAGCGTATGAACTTCCCTGCAACAAGCTTGATAAATAGAATTAATCATTGCTTAATTATTTTGTAAACATCAAAATCAATGTAGGGTCAACAAAACTGAACCACATGGGTATCCCTAGCTTTGCTTTAGGTTTCTACTCAATTTTAATTAGGCTTGGGATCGAGATGAGGGTAGTTGTTTTGGACCAATGAAAGGTGATGAAATCCTTTGCTTATCTTAGATAGAGAAATTATCCTTAAGTGAATTTAGTGATGCATGCACATACATATAAAAACCTAAAGTAAAATATGCATATATATATATATATATTTATTTTTATATTTTTTATAGATCTAAAAGTAAAAAAATACATATTTAATAAAGATTAATTAAATGATTAAAAAATTTTAGCACTATGCATGAACATGTCCTAGCCTGCTCTGATACCAAACTGATGCAGAATGTACTATGCAAGAGATTAACGCAGAGTAATCATTCATATTTTAAGGTACTTTACTTTCTAAAATGAGTAAGATTAAACTAAGGATGAATATGTAAAAAGTAAAGTAACTACCCACAGAATACGATTCACTAAATAATAAAGAAAACAGAATCCTAGGACTGAGAAACCATTACTTAGAACATGCTCTTTTTTCAACAAAACAAAACTTATAAGAAGGGATGGGTCTAATTACAAGGTAATGTTGGTCTTTATCCTAAAAAATTGGATCATGCAGCTCTCGAGATGAGTGTTTGAAAGATGAAGCTATGCTACCACAGATGTTTTGGTTTTTCTTTAGATGGATCTGGAGACAAAGAGGACTTCATCTAAGGATCGTAGTACCTTGGCATCTTGGGGCTGGGTTTCTTGGAACATGTGTTAGAACGGCTATTTATTGGGCCTCTCATCCTCTCCCTCACGGAGTGTCAATGCTTAGAAGCACAAAAAAATAGAAGAAGAAGACTTTTTTCATTCATCATCAATTATTCTTTACAAGAAGGGAGGAGTTTTTATAATAAACTCTAACCCTTAAATTACATAGAAAAAAATAAGGGCACCATATTATTTTCAAATAAGGAGATAGGTGGCATCTTGAAACAAGAAAAAGAGATCAGATGATAGCTTTTTCAAATAAGGAGATAGGCAGTATCTTGAAACAAGAAAAAGAGATCAGAGGATAGCTTTCCTAAATAAGAAGATAGGCAGCATTTTGAAACTAGAAAAAGAGATCAAAGGATGGCATCATATCCTACTTTTCATAAGGAGTGGGTGATAAGTCACCTTACATAGGGGGCTTATTTGCTTCTTTTTATGCTGAGATAACTTCATGAAAATCTTGGGATACTCTAATTGAGTAGATGATACCTACTTTGATTGGGATTCCATGCGGAGGTTTATTTGCTTTCTTTTATGGTCTTGGGTCTTCAACTTATTACACTTTGACTCAATAAATCTTGACTTGACTCAAATAAAATTACTGGACTCATACTTGACTAAAATTACTGGACTCATACTGACAAAACTTGATTACAAGACTTAAAGTCAAACCAACATAAACTAAGAAATTCATAATGACTCTAGACTCAAATGAATTAACAGGAATCAAAAGTTTAACTACATCAATCAGAAATCTATAATGAGCTCAGTAACCTCTGTCTGATCCTGGTGGTTGCACCACAACTTGAGCCGACTCTTCTATAGGAAAAAATTTATTTTTGGTCATCCCGCGCTCTCTCGCATCTGCTCGAGTCGACTCGAAGCCTGACAGGAGCTGACTCCAGGACTATCAGAGATAGTTCAAGTACCTAATTTTTCTTCACTAAACTCCAACGGCTCTTTCTTCATTCGTGCTAAACACTCTTTTATCTACTAATAATGGCTAGTTTGCTTCTAAAAGTGAATTAGGAGGGTGATTATAAGTAGAGCCCTGGATTGATTCAAAGTGAAGAGAGGAGAAGTGAGAAATAACAAGAGAAAAGTTTAAATTTCAAAAGCCCTAGAGTGAAAATAGAGGTCAAGAAAAATCCCAAGAATCTGAAACCAATCTTGAGGGATTTTCATCAAATCAAAGGAAAAAAAAAAGAGAGCCCTAGTTCGTCATAAGCTTCAACATCAAAGAATCTTTCAAAGCTTCAATCATATATTAAGGAAGATCAAAGAGAGAAAAAGAAGAAAAGAAGAAAAGCTAACTTTAGAAATCTTCTAATCAGGCTTCTTCTATTTTTATTTGATTATATTATTATATTTGCTTATTTTTAGAGCTTTATTTCTGTTGTAATCAAATTTATATTATTTATATTAGTTGATTCAATCAGGGAATTGAATCAAAGGGGCAGTTTGGCCTTGTGCAAGCTAGAAGGCTTGTGAAAGGTTTTGTGCTAGTGATCTTGTGAAAACTAGTCGGGTTCATTGTGATTCCAAAGTAAAACAACAAGTTTAAGTTGTGAGCTTATAAAATAACTCTGTTGTAATTAGGAAGATTATAGTGTAGCCCAAGAGATCCTTAGGAGTGGACATAGGTATAGTTGACACCGAACCACTATAAAATCTGTGTGTTTATCGTGCTTGACTTCTTTCTCTCTTCTCTATTTGTTATACTCTGCTTGGATATTATCTCACTGCATTTACACTTTTCACTCACACTAAATTAGTATTAGTTGCTTAAATTTGTTTAAAATTTTTAAGAACCCAATTCACCCCTCTCCCCCTCTTGGGTTGCTATCTGGGCCAACATCTTCAATGTTGATATATTTGTTTACTTGAGCTAATAGTTCGATCAAATCTTCTAATGGGCACTTAGCAAGGAAAAAGCTAGACAGAAAGTTCCTCAAGCTGTTCATATGAGTTGCCATGACTACCAAGGAATCTAGATCGTAGATCTCTAGGGCTTCTAAATTGAACCACCAAAAATAATCGCTCAATGACTCGCCTTTATTTTACTCAATCACCATTAAGTTCAAAGAGGCCTTCCAATGCTTTTAATTGCTAATAAAGTGGGCAATCAATTATTGGCTCAAGGAAAAGTCTTTGTACACTGCCCCCGGTGTAGCAAGGCCTACGTGGGCTGCATCGCCTCTTCTGATTGGTCCACGTGGATCCTACATGGATGACGTGCCGGACGGTATGGCTCTTCTACGATGTTACGTTCTGAACGTGACGACCATTTAAAGCGCTTCGCTTTTTTTTAAAATTAGCGTGCAGATGAAAATGCCCTTTCCCTCCAGCCTACTTCTACCGCCATTTTTTCTTGGATTTCATCTTAGCAAGAAAAACTCTTTCTTCCCCCTCGCTCTGGCTTTTGGATGCTAAGGAATCAGTCCAAGGCTTTGAGCACGATCCTACGCCCTCGCTCTGAGAGTCCGATCAAAAGAAAATATTTCAACTTCGAGACTGGAATACCTGGCTACTGGAGTCTTTGTACAAAAACTTATGAAGGAAATGTCGTCCGCAGAACGAAGTAAAAAGTCCTTATTCCCACTTCTTTGTAAAGCTCCTTTATTACACCAACTATTTTTTCTCGTTAGAGGTAGTTAATGCATGACCAAACCGTTTAATGCGCTGGTAACTTCCTTAGAATAAAATAGTTATGACATTCTGGGAGTCATAACTGTTTAGAGTTTACTATTTTGTAAGCACGAATGTCATACTCTTTTAACTAGGATGTTATACCTCATGAACTGGGGTATTGTCAGAGTGTTTCGGCCTATATTCCCCGTTATTTCATATCTATATAGTTCTAGTGTCATCTTTAAAGCTACGACGCCCCTAATTTACTGTTAAGACATTGTAGTTACAAGCCTACGACACCCGTGCTCCAAATGAATGCTGGAGAAAAGCCTTGCGACATCGCAGGAGAAAATCGAGAGTATTGCGACACCCAAGTTAAAGAAATAAGACACCTCTGTTAAATAAATACGACACCCTTGTTATGCTCGGCCGAAAATCCTTCGTGACACCGTAGTTCAAACATCACGACACCCTAGCGACAACGCTACGACACCCATGCTTATAACCTTACGACACCCAAGGAGGAATTTGGCCAAAAATCATTCCTGACAACCAACAGATAGCTGCACAGGATGTGCCGAGTGTAGTCTTTGAATTTATAAACCCATCGAAGAAGTGATTTATACCCTCGCTCCTTTGTAAAGATGACATCCATGTTCATAATTTTGTCAACAAAAATGTTATGACACCCTAGCGGCAACGCTACGAATTATGAACAGGGATGTCATCTTCATAAAGGAGTGAGGGCATAAATCACTTCTTTGATGGGTTTATAAATTCGAAGACTACACTTGGCACATCCTGTGCAGCTATCTGTTGGTTGTCAGGAATGATTTTTGGCCGAATTCCTCCTTGGGTATCGTAAGGTTATAAGCATGGGTGTCGTAGCGTTGTCACTAGGGTGTCATGATGTTTGAACTGCGGTGCCACGAAGGATTTTCGATCGAGCATAATAGGGGTGTCATATTTGTTTAACAGAGGTGTCTTATTTCTTTAACTTGGGTGTCGCAATACTTCCGATTTTCTCCTGCGATGTCGTAAGGCTTTTCTCCAGCATTCGTTTGGAGCACGGGTGTCGTAGGCTTGTAACTATGGTGTCTTAACAGTAAATCAGGGGTGTCTTAGCTTTAATGATGACACTAGAGCTATATGGACAGGAAATAATGGGGAATATAGGCTGAAACACTCTAACGACACCCCAGTTCATGAGGTATAACATCCTAGTTAAAAGAGTATGACATTCATGCTTAGAAAACAGTAAACTCTAAATAGTTATGACTCCCAGAATATCATAACTGTTTTATTTTAAGGAAGTTACCCGCGCATTAAACGGTTTGGTCACGCATTAGCTACCTCTAACGAGAAAAAATAGTTGGTGTAATAAAGGAGCTTTACAAAGAAGTGGGAAGAAGGACTTTTTACTTCGTTCTACGGACGACATTTTCTCCAAAAGTTTTTGTACAAAGACTCCAGTAGCCAGGTATTCCAGCCTCGAAGCTGAAATATTTTCTTTCGACCGGATTCTCAGAGCGAGGGCGTAGGATCGTGCTCAAAGCCTTGGACTAATTCCTTAGCATCCAAAAGCCAGAGCGAGGTTTTTCTTGCACAGATGAAATCTAAGAAAAAATGGAGGTAGAAGTAGGCTGGAGGGAAAGGGCATTTTTGTCTGCACGCTAATTTTAAAAAAAAGAGAAGCACTTTAAATGGCCATCACGTTCAGAACGTAACATCGTAGTAGAGCCATACCATCCGGCACGTCATCCACGTAGGATCCACATGGACCAATCAGAAGGGGCGGTGCAGCCCACGTAGGCCTTGCTGCACCGGGGGCGGTGTACAAAGACTTTTCCTTGGCTCAAACTATTTAAAAGAACTAAGGCAAGTTGAAGGATTGAGTACCAGGACCCAACTACCTCTTCAACATCGCTAGGAAGGCCCATGAATCATATGGTTCTAGGTGAGACATCTTAAGCTTTAAGTGCAATGGTTCAACCATGATCTCCTTCATGAATGGCAACTCTTTAGAGAGCTCAAGCTTTTTATCAGGTCTATTTCCTACATTTGACTTGCTCCATGATGACTCAAATTCTCAAATTAATCTCTTCCAGCCA
The DNA here is from genome assembly GCA_900491605.1 of Calamus simplicifolius. NCBI lineage: Eukaryota > Viridiplantae > Streptophyta > Magnoliopsida > Arecales > Arecaceae > Calamus > Calamus simplicifolius. The sequence goes on along the minus strand of UESW01001567.1, from coordinate 281,277 downwards.
TTGATTTATTTGATTTTTAGATTAGCTAGCTAGAGGAGATCTTGGCCCTATTGCTTCTCTAATTGTCATAGTCAATCTTGGGGCTTCTCCCAAGTCCAACCATCTTAGTGCTCACTAGGAGCTTTGCTGATACAAGGGGCCTCAAGAGTTCTCATTAAGCTATAATTGAGGTCAATCATTACCTCAGCCTCGGTGAGCCCCTTTCAGCTCCTTGTGGGCTTCTTGTACTTGACTCTAGTGGGATCAAGTTCTACATTAGAGTCATAAAGGCTTCAACATGCTACAAGAGGGCATGCAATTGATCTTGGATAATTACTACTGGTGGTGGAAGGTCTAGCTTGATCGGATCTCCCTAGCATTCTAGAAGTTGATATGAGCATCACCCATCCCTTGAACTCTTCTCTTTTGTGGTGAGGCTAAAGGTTTTCACTACTCACAAATGGGGAGAATTTATTGATGTTTAAACTAGCTTCTGCATGCCAAGTGGCATGAAGATAGGAATTCACCTAGTAGAGTGTAGGTTGTCAATTTAAGATTGGCTCCCTATAAAATAGATAAGAGAGTCTAGAGATTTTTTCTAGAGGACCCATTTTATGCTCAAATTGGCACAAGGATTAAAGAGAAGACTCAAAAAAGATGTAGCCCTCTTAAGCTTTTTGTGTTGTATTGTCATACCTGAGCATATAGGATCTTTTTTACAGATGCAAAGAGTCCTAATTTGGTTCATAATGGTGGATGGCTGGATGTGCTCAGATTCTGAAAGGGGTGATGCCCTTAGCAAAATTTATTTGTTGTATAGGACATCCTTCTTTAAGGTGACTTGTTTCACTTTCTTGTCAACTATCATGTATTACCTTTTAGTTGACCATCATGTGTCACCTTCTGCTTAGATAGTCAACTAATTAATACTACATTACTATATTTGGTATCAATGATGGTTTTAGCTATATCAATATATTATGATAATAAGGTCATAATTAAGTCGACGAATTAAAAAAATACTACTAAAATAATGGACTAGCATATCTTTATCACAAATATATGCCAACATAAAATGAACAACATAATTTTTTGAGAATTTGTCGAGTTACAAGAAAACTTGATAGATCAATTGACCAAGGCTTGTCTAGGAGTCAAATTCTAGATTCATTGAGGATGATGGAGCTAAAGCATTCTATTTAATGCCCAACAATAGGTATCCAACCTCTTTGACTGAAGATCTTATGAATAAAACTAATTGAGTAATCATGCTAGAGCACGGTTTTTGAAAAATCTCTCCTCTTATCTATTTGGTAAGTGCTATATTTAGTGGTAAAATAAAATAAAAGATTGAATTATAAACTTAATAGATCCAAGGAAAGAAGTTTGTAGGGTATTAGCTTATAAAAATTTTCAAAGAACTTACCTATATAAAAACAGCTATAATTAGGGATTTAGACAAAACCCAATAGATTCTTATGAAAATTTAAGTTATCAAAATGTGAAGTCTTTAAGATGAACTAAACATATAAAGAGCCAATTGACCCATATTATGTATGTAGTATACAGAAATTTGAGACAAAGATCTAGTCAAATTCTAATTTACTATAATTCCTTCTAATAGACATAGTCACCATTAAGTGGGATTCAAATTTGCCAAACATCTCACCATTACATAGTATACATTATCCATAATTTCTTCTTTATTCTTTCAATAACTTTAAAATTTTAACCTTTTATGAGAGATTATTAAAATATTTTAAAATATCTTAATCTTAAAAAAATTCAAATTTTTAAACTTTGTTGATTAGTTCCATGTTAGTTATTTAGATGTATACTTATATTTATTAAAGTTCAAGAGTTTTGGGCCCCATTGTGACTTATGGATAATGAGCTATCAATCACACATGCGTATGCTCATTTGCTCACTTAGCTTGTCTACACACTTTTCTTGATTTAGTTCCTTTCAGAAGTCAAATTTTGAAGTTTGAATTTCAAATTTGAAAATGGATTGATCTCAAGCTGACTCACATGTAACATTAATATTATGAAAGTGCTATCAAGTCTTTATGAGGCAACAACACTGTGACTGACATGGTGCAAGCCTGTATAAAGGCCTCGGGCTTTTAGGATGTCAAACATGATTCGAGGGAATCTTGGATAATTCTCAAGTGAAGGTGTCGTCACGGGAACATATTTATACTTTCTCATTGTTTATTTTCTTTTTCTCTCCACTTTTCTCAACCTTTCTTCCTATTCATGTTTTTTGAGTGATTGAAGCAACGTTGAGTCACACCTCTACACCATCATCTTTGTAATTGGAGGATTTGAGCTGAGCCGAGTGTTGTACCTTGAAGATGAGCTCTCCACAAATGATAGTTAATTTATGCAAATCTTGGGACTTAATTACAAAAAATAAAAATCAAATTCAATGATAGATAAATAAACAAATTAATGAGAGGAAACAAGTAAAGAAAAAAAAAAAAAACATAGGATAAAAGGTAAGAAGAAGAAGAAGCAATTCCTTTCAATGCCCTTGGGAATGGAGGAAATAAAAGGTAAAGAGTTTGAAAAAAAAAAAAAAGTCACTCATGAGAATGAAGAAGATATGTAAAGGTGAAGGATTTTGAGGTAAAAAAGCTGCTCATAGAAATGAAGGAGATAGGCAAGGGCAAAGGGTTTAGAGAAGCAAAAAATAAAATAAAATTTAGTTTGATTGATAAATATTCATATATTTATAATTTTTATGTTGACTATTACTGTAGTTATTGAATTTAATAGCCACTTTTAACTAGCTAATCCTAATAGCCAAATTTTGGAAGGCTACCAAACACCCAATTAGCTACTAAAGGTCAATAGCTGCCAGCTGACCTCCAACTGCTAAATTAAGCATGCTCTTTGTCTTCAAAATCCTTTCCTTCACCTCCTGCATCAAGGTTACTATAAAAAAATGGCAATTACTAATGCTCAAAATCTACTAATAAAACTCAAAAAGACATCAGTATAGACTCTTTCGAGTTCATTGATATAATTTTTTTCTATATTGATGAATTTTTTTTCCATTGACATAGATCTAAAGGGCTATACCAACGGTTTTGATTCCATCAATATAGTTTACTAATGAATAAAACTGTTGGTATAGAATAAAATCTTAATTTTTTATTTATATTTTTAGTGACTATCAAAACCATGGTATATACACCATTGATAAAGGTCAATTTTCATCCGTCAATATTTTTTTTTAATAAATAACAATGCATGTGAGATTGCAAAATACAACTACCCTAATCAATGATCAAAATAACATTTTTGCTTCAATTTAAAATACACACACACACATATATATATATACACACACATAGAAAATATTTTTATTAATCTTCATTGAGTACTATGACATCCAATAACATAAAAATAGTTGAGTCAAAATATTAAAAGATGATATCCCATTACATCTTAACAAAAGTACAAACAAATTATAAGTAAATTAAAAGATATATTCAACCATCACTCTCAAGTTTTTTTCTTGCAAACATTGAGGCCTAACGGTAGTACAACTACCCTTACTCTCAATTTCATATATTACACCTACATACAAATTAAGTATGATTAATATATTACATGTTAATATAAATTTAGATTAAAAAATTAAAAGAATGAAGAGAAAAATTAATTACATCAAATTTCAACATGATTGATCTCAACATGATTCAAATATGATGAGTGGGCATGCACTTGTGGAGGGTTATTTGGAACATTTGCGGCACCAGGAGACTATAAAAGACAAAAAGATGTTTTTAAAACCTAGTGCATCCAATACATTTAATATATACCATTCCTGTGATATATGGATGACATAAAATAGCATACAATGCATATCATTTCTTATTGCTGCTCTTTTCAACAGGAATACAATTAGCAAACCCATGAATCTTACCTAAAACTAGAATTATATGAGTTTTGGCTTCTTTTGCTTAAGAGTAACATTGCAAGCATTAAGCAACAGTTTATATGCAACATCCATCCAGAAGAAGTCCAAATATAAAAATATAAAAATAAAACATTAAAAAAATAGATATTTAAATCCATGAAAAAGAAAAGTATTGACAACTATCATTGTGATGTGAATAGTTATATGATCACCATATTCACTGCAATGTTATCATCATAGCAAATAAATATTCATTAAAGCGAGTAGTTTCAAATTGCAGCTTGAGGGGTGCCCCTGGAAGTCCTTTTTCTCTAATGCATGGTATCAACCATGTCAACGAAGGGAGTAACAAAGAGAGTCCCTGGGCCATCATATTCTGATTGCAAGAAGCCTCTCAAGATCTGCCACACAGTAGCACAAATGTCATTTAGTTACTCCAATATCGAAAACTAATGACAAATTAATTCATCTCACAATTGTGAGTAAAGTTACATTTCAGGTACAATAACATAAGAATCCAGAATGCTGTTCAGAAAAAGATAGCCGCTTTCTGCGAAAGAAGCAATGATATAGCTAACATCGGTGATATAATTAACATAAGCACCAAAAATCAAATCGTTGAGACTAGGACAAAGCAGTTGATGGAGTGTAAAATATGAAGGAAAAGGCTTGCCAGATACCTCAACAATGAAAGCTAAAGTTTTGGATTCTTGGGAATTTGAAAACATAATCAGAAATCTCACGTTAAATGAGGTCATTTCAAGAGCAATATATGGGAATAAGCACTCGTTCGTGACTCTTTCTACATTGTTAAATTGTTATCATTGACATAACTAACCAATTTTCATTTTGGGATGGATCTAGACGGGCAAGTGAATTTAGTTTCTAAGAATCCAGACAAATTAAAGTCTACATGGTGCGGTCATCAAGATCAGGCAGAGAATTCTTAATCCTCTGTGGATATCTGATTAGGTTTGTAGGGTTTGATTCAATGGAAAAACTAGGTTTAGTTTATTTTATTTTAATTTAGGTCCAATTTTATTTTGTTTGGGCATTTAAGTCCTGTCCAGTACAATTGGTCTTATATGTGTTCAGTCCAGTCCAGTTGGTATTGTATTAAGTTCATTCAACTTACAAGAGGAGACACCAGTATTGGAGCAGAAGACAAGGCCATCACAATCAAACAAAGCAGCTGCTAAATTCAAGTTGGCGCCACACCTACATAAGAAGTCACACACCAGCCACACACCTGCCACCCTCCAGTACAAGCAAGCGTGTCAACAAGATAAGCCTCAATCTCCCAAATCATGCAACCCTGTTTGGAAGAAATCCAACCCTAAAAAGCAGGCATTCCACACGCCACCTAGTAGAGCAAGCAAGTCAACATGATAAGCCTCAATTTTTCAATTCATGCAACCCTGTTTGGAAGAATTTCAGTCCAAAAAAGCAGCAAAGGGATGCCCCTTATTGCCACCCATAAATTGCCTTTTTAAAAGGGATTTGTATGGCATGAATTTTTTTTTCATATAATCTAATCCACACTTTAGGAAGAAAGTGGGCGTCCCTTTCTTTCCATATATGTATTTACTTGGGCCCTAAGTCTTTTGCACTATAAAATAGACCCTCTTGTATGAATTATGGATCTTTTAATTATTAATCAATCAATCCAGCTTTGAGTTATTGTGAGTTTTGTTATTTGGTTCTCTGGTGCTCTTGATTTCCTTCTCCTGCGTGTGCCAACATCTCGGGCTCCAAGAGGAACCCTAGTCGCTGCCCTTGGTTTCCTCTAATGGACGCCCAAGAGCCTCTTGGCCACCCCTCCTTCTCTACTTCTTCCTTGCCTTTTTGCCTCTAATCTGACTTTTCTCTTTTGTTCTTTAACCCTTGGATGGTGTTCTTGTAGGTCCCTTAGTAACCGCAAATTCGGGATTCAAGGTGATCGCCATCCATGTCAGCAAATTCTTAACCGCAGATCCATGGGCTCGATGCTTGGTCATCCAGGGTGCATCCGCCAGGCAGAGTGACCCCTTTAGAATCTCGATCTCCTCATCCTGCCAGGTATATCCCCTCTAATCTGCTAGTAGCTTTATTGTGGGAGAGCAAGTCCTACCGGGGCTTCTTAGCCTCAACGATAATTTTTCTCAGATTTTCTATGGAACTGTTTCGCATAAAAATTACTGAGTTTTTCTGAACCCCTCTTAGGCCCTTACTTCGAAAAACTAATCAACTAAAAATTATAAATCCTCTAAAATCCACTTGCATGCGATATCAGTCCTACATCACTACAAAAGTTCAAAATACATTGATAAAAACAAAATACATAAGAAACTTCACAAGAGTTCATGAGTTTCATCATGCCATATCATCAGTAATTCATATTATTAATTTACATATCATTTTATTCATGTCATCAACAATTCATGTTGCCATTAATATATGCTATCAATCATTCATGTTATCAGTAATTCAGTTATCAATGGTTTATTTTTTACTGTCATAAACTATAGTCACAATTATCCCTATGATAGGGCTAGAAACCATATTTTAACCTTATGGATGAGGGTGCATCCTCTACACATATCTCTTATGAAGGTAGGTCCCAGTATTAGTCATCAATCATTACATAATGGATTGAGAGTTTATATTAAACTTATATCATTTATTCCTTACTTGAAGTCAAAGCATAAGCATGTGTTCTAGTATTTTTAATTATTTTCCTGTATTTTTTATATTATTAATATTATTATTATTTTATGAATATATTTAGTTATCTATAATTATAATGTTATTATTGTTACCAACATGGTTATTAATTATTCTTTAAAGTATAACTATTATACAAATTTTATAATTAAATGTTATGTAATTTATAATTGCTATTTATTTACTTTAGTATCAATTATGCTATTAAAACATTCATAATTTTATCATTTAATGCTAAAAATGACAATTCAAAATAATTAATCAAATATTTATATAAAAGTATTTTTAGTAATCATAACTATGAAATAATTTTCATTACATGTCATTGGCTAGAATTTACCAATAAATGTTAATTTAACAATTAGTTTACTTACCTTAACTTGCTAATCTTTTTTTGTATAGATGGGCAGTCATATACCTCTGATACGAGGACAACCCAAAAGATCAGAAGAAAGATACATCAAAAGGGGAGATGGTGTTCTATCTCCCTAAGATCAGCTCCATTTAGTGGAGTGGTGAGCAATAAAGGAGGCAACTCAGTCAACCACACAGTTTGCCTCTCAATAAACATGACGGGCAGTGGTAACCACCGATTTTCGCAGGACCTACCTGATATCACGAAGGAGCGGGTATACAACTCCGAGGTCCATCCTGTCCTGAATCCAGTCAATGATAGTGAAAGAATCCCCTTCAATGAAGATTTGCTGGGCCCGTAGCTGTTGGATCGCTCTACTGATGCTAGCCTAAGCTGCTCTGAGCTCAGCTTTCAGGATAGAAGAGGCTTGAAAGAATGTCCCACCGGTCGCCAGGAGTCTTCCATCATCGGATCGAATGACATATTCTGCACCACCGTCGGTACCACAGATGCTACCATCAAAGTTCACCTTAACAAACCCCAGGGGTGGGGGCTCTCAAAGGATAGGTATTGCCCTATGGGCTGCTGCCGAAGCAGCATGGGAGACCCAGGAACCTGGGGTAGTCAGGGGAGTGACAGCATCAAACCATAGATGCTCCGACGCCAAACATTTGGCTCTTAGGATAATCCGACTGTCCGGGATGTCGTCTACCTTAAATGTCAGCACATTCCTAGCTAGCCAGATCTGATAGGCAATATAGGCAGCATGGCAGGCCTTAGATGTCAAACTCTGATAGAGGAAACGGAGGAAGGAGGACAAATAATTTGTATCGTCAATAGCCCAAGGTCAGCTCCCTGAAAGCCGCCATATTTGCCTTGCCCTAAAACAACTCAAAATGGTATCCTCGGTCAACTCATCATAAGCCTCACATATCGAGCAGGACCCCGCAAAATCCATGCCTCTCCAACTAAGAAGAGCCTTCATAGGAAGGCGATCCCACGCCACCTTCCAAAGAAAGATCTTCACACGCAGATGGATGGGGAGTTTCCATATCCACGTCGCCGTAAATGAAGTGCCAAGTGATTCCCTACACAGGTTATAGAGGAAACTCGGCGAAGCCTTAGGGAGGCAGGATGAATCTCAGACTCTAATGTCATGCCCCCGGTGATATGGAATCGGGATGGCCAAGATCCTAGAAAGCAGCTGGGACCCAAATATCATAGATAGATCCTGGGTTCTTCATGTCCTATCATCATCCGCAGTAGATCACTGACCCAGAGGTTTTCAGCAACATCCACTAATTCAAAAATATAGTTTCAAGATGCTATCACCTACATAATAGATATCTTTAAATAATTTTATATTTTTAGTAACTCATAACAAAGCCCAGACTTAGGACCTCATCCTACTATATCCCACCAAGAATAAAGCCTATAAGTTATTTGGGCTTTGTATTTAATATAATATATATTATTTATTTATTTATGTATTATTTTACCTTATTTTATTTTTTGTCTACTTAGATGATTCAAAGAATTAGCTGGATCAGTGGTTCTATATGTTTGGTTCAGAAGAAAGTCTTCTTCCTCCCTCGGCTGCCTCCGACGCCCAGGGCTTCGTCCCCGACTCCTTTGGCCGCTATCGGCACCCTAGTTTCATCCTCGATTCTTGGATAGCCCAGCCTCCGCTTGGGCCCCTCTGCTCCAACACCTCGGCTCCATCTCCAGACATCCCATTACCGACCACGACTCTGTCCCAGTTCCTTCTCGGTGTCTTCGGCTCCCCCGATAGTCATTCCCGAGTCCCACCAAAGGTTCCTGAATCCGGACGGAGACTCCCGTCTCCATCCTCTCTTCCGGTCTTCTCCTAGCACCCGTCTCCAGACTTCGTCCCGACTGATTGACTCCAAGGCTTCGAGCTGCTGATGCCGACTTCATCTCAGCTCTCTCTCTCTCTCTCTCTCTCTCTCTGGCCGCCTTCCGATGTCAGTTCCCCCTTCTCTCAAGGACCACCAACAGCACAGCTGCACACCTATGGCAATCGGATAGAGTTTTACTAGTCTTTATGTAGCGCTCCATAAAGAGCTAGAGAACCCCAACAAATTATCATAAGTGGCAGACACAAAAATACATCATGTTAAAAACTTTTTATTATCAGCTCAATTATATATGCACATCACTCAAATCAATACTAAGCATCAACCTGTTCAGATAATATTTTTCATGACATTACTCAGGCAGTTTACAAGATCACATTCACAATCGATATCAAAAACATAAGTACATACACCATACTCATAATTTTCTCCAAAACATAAGTCTCATATTCATATCCAAAAAGGTCTGATACATCATTTCATCTTACTGTACACATACACATATGAAATATACAAATATCATCCCACCCTATCTCAATATACATGGCTATCTTCCATACACCCTTGCATTCAAACAAGCTTTACCAGCTAAGGGTTTGGTCCTGCTTATCCTGTGATCCTAGCAGAAATACTCACTGATCTGAAAGTAAATTTTAATCATAGAGGAGTGAGACCTAAATCCCAGTGACTGGATAACCATCTAACTATGGAGAAATAGAGAACCATAACCTCACATTTTCAATCATATACTGATACTATATAGCTTGTATAACTCAAAGTATATTTTTAATATGATATCAGATAAAGTAAAATGTAGCTTATTCTTCAAATATGTTGGCCCAGATGACAACCCAAGAGGGGAGGATGAATTGGGTTCTTTTAAAAATTTTAACTCTTTAAAAATATTTAGGTTGATATGGAGGTGCTTAAGTGAACTAAATTAATTAAAGCTAAGCACAAATGAGATTAATAGAGAGAAAGATAATATGCACGGTAAACATAAAGATTTTATAGTGGTTCGGTGTATCCAACACCTACGTCCACTCCAAAGCAACACTTGGGTCCACACTATAATCCCACCGATTACAGTTGAGTTGTTTTACAAGCTCACAACTCCAACTTATTATTTTACCCGGGATCACAACGAACCCAGCTGGTTTTTTCGAGCTCACCAGCACAAAATCCTAACCACAAGCTATCCTTAGCTTGTCCCGAGATATACTGCCTTCACTAATTCAATCCCCTGATTGAATCAGCACACAACAGTTTGAAAATAGAGTTTACAATACAAACAGCTCCTCAAATGAGCAAATATTCAATTTAAATAAATAAGGGTAGAAAGGCCTGTTTGAAGCGATTTGAATGCAAGCTTTTCTTCTTTTTCTCTTCTCTCTTGAATGGTTGAATCAAGCTTCAGCTCTGATTCTTCACAGAAGGTTGTTGTAGAGAAGTTGAGGAAAGAGAGGGTTTGAGCTTCTTCTTTCTTTCTTTGTAAATCCTTTGAAAATGGTTTTTGAAAGCTTTGGATTTCTTTTGAATCTCTCTTTTAAAGATGGACGTGGATTCGAAGATTTCTCTTTAAGAATATCTCTCTCTTTTTCTCTTGATTTTTCTATTTTTTCTATTCTCTTTTTTCAAACGGACGGTTCCCTTTTTATAGATCTCTTAATCCAAGATTAGGTGAGAAAAATAGCCGTTATAGAGTAGTTGGATTGCTTCTACACACAAGAAAAATAGCCGTTAGAGATTAGGTAGAAAAAAAAGCTATCGTTGGAGTCCGTTCTGACATTTGAAAATCTGTTCCTGATAGGTTGAAGTTGGCTCCAACTTTGCAGGTGTCGGCTCCAACTCAAGTTTCCAAAAATAGTAAATAAGAAGTTAGTTGGGGAGTCGGCTCCGAGAAAGTGATGTGTCGGCTCGCCTCATATAGGTGTCGACTCCCAAAATTGAGGGTGTCGACTCTACCGATGTCTAAAAATGCGCTCTCTATTCTTAGGTTAGAGTTGGCTCCCGAAATCCTAGGTGTCGGCTCCCGAACTCCAGATGTTGGCTCCCGAACTAAAGGTGTTGGCTCCAAAAACTGATGCAGAAAGCACTTCTCTGTATCTCAGGTTAGAGTCGGCTCTAGAGTTTTAGGTGTTGACTTCAAACCATGCTGAAAACTTAGAAATATTCCGATATGCCCTGGGGTTGGCTCCAAACTATTGAGGTGTCAACTCTAAGTTCTGAACTTAAATAATTTCCATTAAAATTCAATTCAAAACTTATTTCCTTATTCCTTTTGACTGATTAACCATTCTTAATGCCTAAAACACTTCTCAAATTTGTCAGAAACATAATGAATATACTCATGTCTTTTGTTAATCATCAAAATCAATAATTGGGTCAACAATCTCTCCCTTTTTGATGATGATAAAAACATTGAGTATATGCATGATTAAGCAATGAAAGTTTCAAAGCAAATTTTAAGTTCTCATAGTTAAGCTCTCCCCGAATGAGATAGCTCCCCCTATGATATGCAATTAAGTTCATTCAATGCTTGATACCAATTAATTAATGAAATTCATTCAATGCACATAAATTATCTTATCTCCCCCTTGTACATTCAATTATAACTTTTATGCATATACAAATATCATTTACTTCTCCCCCTTTTTTGTAATCAACAAAAAGGTTAAGAAGTTGCAAGTAGTATAGATTAATGTCAATGCATTAAACATTAAGTGAATTAAAACTAAATTCAAGTCACTCAATATCAAAGTTCTAGGATAGCAAATATGATATTCATTAGAGTATCAAAACATTACATCATAAATACTTTCATACATCATTCAACTATAACAAAATGTTGCTTCCATTACATCAAAATCCTAAACATCGAATTCTAATTACATCAAAAGAAAAACTTCATTATATCAAAAATTCAAACTAAACTTCAGTACAACACAAAGTAAATATAACAACAAAAGGTAGAAACATCAAATTCTAAAATGTTTCTTGAGTTCTTCTAAGAGTTTTCCCATTCCCTCACTTTGAACTCTGATAAATTCATTTAACCTTCTATCAAAGAATGCAGATGCCACTATGATTTTCTCCCGAAGTTCTGCATTACATTTAGAATAAGTCTCAGAATCTCCTTCAATTTCTTTGAGATCAGTCTTCAAAGCTTCTGAAGAAGATCCAAGAGTGGACTCAATCTTGCTCACTCTGTCATCCAATGAATAAAATATTTCTCTCAAGCTCATAAGACTGTTATCTAACTCAGTCTTCATTTCTTCTTTATGAACCAAAAGTAAAGACTTCAATTGTTCCATCTGAGTGTCAGAAAAACTGGTAGAAGCTTGAGCAAATGAACTAGTAGCAGGTGCAGGAGCTGCTGAAGGTACTGGGCTACTAGGTCCTGGCGAAATATGTCTCACTGAAGGTCCAGGTGCTGTAGCTCCAATCTCAGTTGCCCTTTCATCCAAGTGACTTTTTCTTTCCCAACTTCCATCCTTCTTTACGAACCCCATTCGATGCACTGTTGCCAAACTATAGTAGTCAGTGTGCCTTAAATTCTTCTTAGGTTCATTTTCTGATATAGCTACACACTGGCTTTGGAATGCTAAAGTCAAGATCATGTCATATGGGAGTGTAGACCTCTTCTTACTTCCTACCTCGGCCATGTACCAAATTATCATATCCGAAAAATTAATGGGCTAGCCGATCACAACAGAGTCCATAACAAGAACATCTCTTTCTAATACATACTCAAAGCGACCAGTTTTGGGAAAGAGTATCCTACCACAAATATTGTGTAACAATCTAAGCTCTAAGGGCAATTGGTTAGCCCTAACCTCTTCAAAATCAACAACATCTCTGCCAAGCATTATATATAAAGCTGCTCCTCTGTCACTATGAGCATGGGCAATGGGTCCAGTTATAGGAATATCTAACAGTCTACCCAAAATCTTGAAGGTGAGATGAATCCTTGTTCCTCTCACAAAGCTAATCAAACCTCCATCTCCTCTAGATAAATTCAAGTAGAAATCCTTGACAAGAGCAGGATAGGTCGGAATATCTAAAGAGCATACCTTCTCCCATCCCATATCTTTGATTTGCTTGCCTATGGAGAAGCCCTCATCTTTAAAAAATCCAAAATTTACTTTTCTGCCCATTGTAATCATCTTTCCTACTAATAAATCTATCTATGGTGAAGATTGACCTGGAATGGCACTAGGCATGGAGGATGAAGACGTAGAATCTGAGCTAGATGATGGTTGAGGAGCCAGACGCCTCTCACTCCTCTTCTTCGTTGCCATGGGAACTCCAAAGATTGTTCCCCTCCACTTTGGTGCCATTGAATCCTAGGGAATAGTAGATTTGAGGGATTCTAAGTTTTAGGAGGCTTGGAGAAATTTTAGAAAGGATTGGAGACGATTAGGGACGAAAGGGTATCGACTCTGCCCTAATATAACCAAAATGGGTCCACAAGGTGTCGACCCCTGCAAAGTTGGGTGTCGACTCCAAGTTGCTAACTTAGTTAGCGCCCAAACTGGAGTTGGCTCCGCTAAGGCGGGTGTTGACTCCAAGGTTCCAGACCGAGAGCAACACAGATGAGGTGTCGACTCCACTGATAGTTTTAAAAAAAATAAGAGTTTCAAAGATCCGAAACTTGTCAAAATAAAATCAATAAATTTTGGATAAAATCCTTGGAATGTAGTGAAACAAATGGTTCAAATATCTAGATGAATTGTCCTTAGAATCATGAAAGATTTTTCAAGAAAATGATTGAATTCTAGATAGTTAATCTTAAGGGTTTCAAAATCATTCCAATGGATCACAAATCCCTAACTCTTCTCTAAGATAACAAAATCTCTCTTCACTCAAAGGTTTTGTAAATATGTCAGCTAATTATTCCTCAGTGCAAACATAATCAAGACAAATGTCATTATTAGCTACATGTTCTCTAATAAAATGAAATCTAATTTCAATGTGCTTAGTTCTTGAATGTTGGATTGGATTTTTTGTTAAGTTTATTGCACTAGTGTTATCACATCTAATAGGAGTTTTATATATGTCATAATCTTCAAGTTGTCGCTTAATCCAAAGGATTTGAGCATAGCAACTTTCAGCTACGACATATTCAGCCTCAGTAGTAGATAATGCAACCAATTTTTGTTTTTTGCTAAACCAAGAGATTAAGTTACTTCCTAAAAATTGACATGCACCACTTGTACTCTTTCTATCTTATTTACATCCAGCATAGTCAGAATCAAAATAAGCAATTAAGTTTAGTGTTGAGTCTCTAGAATACTATAATCCTACATTCTTAGTTCTACTTAAATATCTAAGTATTCTTTTTACAGCAATCAAATGAGATTCTTTAGGTTCTGACTGAAATCTAGCACATAAACAAACAGCAAACATAATATCCGATCTACTTGCTGTTAAGTAAAGTAGAGATGCGATCATACCTCTATAATGATTTTGGTCAACTTACTTACCATCTTCATCTTTATCCAATTTGCATGAAGGACTCATAGGTGTTCCAAGGGGTTTGATTGATTCCATTCCAAACTTCTTGAGAATTTTCTTTGTGTACTTTGTTTGGTTGATGAAGATCCCCTCTTTACTTTGTTTGATTTGAAGTCCTAGGAAGAAATTAAGTTCTCCCATCATGCTCATCTCGAATTCACCCTGCATTAACTTAGCAAATTCTTGATACAAAAGATTGTTAGTAGCATCGAATACAATATCATCTACATATAATTGTACTACCAATAAATCTTTATCTTTTCTTTTCAAAAATAAGGTTTTATCAACATTTCCTCTAGAAAAATTATTTTTAAATAGAAATTTGCTTAACCTATCATACCAAGCTCTAGGTGCTTGTTTTAAACCATAAAGTGCTTTATGTAATTTAAAAACATGATTTGAAAATTCGTGATCTTCAAAACCAGGTGGTTGTTCTACAAAAACTTTCTCATTTAAAATCCATTTAAAAATGCACTTTTAACATCCATTTGAAATAAATTAATATTCATATGACATGCAAATGCAAGTAATAGTTTAATTGCTTCTAATCTAGCTACAGGTGCAAAAGTTTCGTCAAAATCAATTCCTTCTTCTTGATTATATCCTTTTACAACTAATCTAGCTTTATTTCTAATTACTATGCCATTTTCATCTAATTTATTTCTAAATACCCATTTAGATCCTATAACTCAGTGACCTTTAGGTCTATCAACTAAGGACCATACATTATTCCTAGTAAATTGATTTAATCCTTCTTGCATAGCTAGCATCCAATTACTATCTTTTTCAGCTTCTTCAATGGTTTTAGGTTCAATTTGAGATACAAATGCAAGATGATTATTGATATTTCTCATAAATGATCTAGTTCTTACTCCTTGAGATGGATCACCTATAATCAATTCTCTTGGATGACCATAGGCATATCTCCAATCTCTAGGAAGATCTACTTCATTATGATTAGTATCAATAACATCAACCCTAGGAGAATCATCATCTTTAGCTTCTTGTTCATGATCTGACGATGCATCTATATTTAATTTTTTAATATCTCTTTCTAGCAAATTCGTATCTTCCTCATCATCAATCTTTTCTGAACTTGATGCTAAAGACTCATCAAAAACTACATGAATAGATTCTTCTACAATTAAGTTTCTCTTGTTAAATACTCTATAGGCTTTACTAGATGTTGAATATCCTAAAAATATGCCTTTATCAGATTTTGCATCAAATTTTCCTAAGTTGTCCTTACCATTATTATGAATGAAACATCTACCACCAAATGCATGAAAATAACTAATGTTTGGTTTTCTATTATGCCATAGTTCATAAGAAGTATTTTTAAGAATTGGCCTAATTAAAGCTCTATTAAGGATGTAACATGCTGTATTTATAGCTTCCATCTAGAAATACTTTGGGAGTTGGCTTTCACATAGCATAGTACGGGCCATGTCTTCTAATATTCTATTCTTTCTTTCTACAACTCCATTTTGTTATGGTGTTCTAGGTGCAGAAAAATTATGATGTTTCAATGTAGAAATTTTTAAATAAATGATTTTCAAATTCTGTTCCATGATCACTTCTAAGAGACACTATGGTGTTGTTTTTCTCATTAGTAACTTTCTTGAAGAATTTCAGAAATATCAAGAAAGTCTCATCCTTGTGAGCCAAAAATAATACCCAAGTGAATCTAGAATAATCATCTACTATCACAAGATCATATTTCTTTTCTTCTAGACTAGTGGTTCTAGTAGGTCCAAAAAGATCCATGTGAAGTAGTTCAAGTGGCCTAGAAGTGGAAACAACATTCTTAGACTTAGAAAAATTTTTAGTCTATTTTCCAAATTAACATGCATCACAAATTTTATTATTTTCAAAATCTAACTTTGGAAATCCTTTAACTAAATCCATTCTAATTATTTTTTAAATTAAGTGTGTGCTTGCGTGACCTAATCTACGATGCCACAACCATCCAATCTCATTAACCTTAGCATTATCAGCAATTAAGCAATGATTACTAGTAGACAAATTATCTAAATCTATTAAGTATACATTGTCATTTCTATATCCAATAAATACAATGCTATTGTTAATGGGATTAGAAATAGTGCAAATAGAAGCTTCAAATGAAACTTTGAAACCTTTATCACACAATTGGCTAATACTAATTAAATTATGTTTTAAACCATCAGCATATAAAATATTTTCTATAAAAATGAATGGAGTTATTTGAATTTTACCAAATTCCATAATTTGGCCTTTACCATTATCTCCAAATGTAACAACTCCTCCTCTTTTATCTTCAAGGGTGATGAATTGCTTCTTGTCACCCGTCATGTACCTTGAGCAGCCGCTATCAAGATACCACTTTCGTTTTGATCTTTTGGCCGCAAGACACTCCTGCAAGATAATCAAACTTTTTGTTTAGGTACCCAAGCTTTATTGGGTCCTTCATGGTTAGTTGCAATAAAAATTGTTCCTTTTGGAACCCATATTTTCTTGCCTTTAATATTTAGATTCTTATTAGTTTTCTAAAATTGCATACATAAGATTTATGTCCTTTTTTGTTACAGCAATAATATGAAACTTCATTTTTAATTTGTTCCTTTATAAAAAAAATTTTAACAAACTTTTGTTTCATGTTAGGCCTATAACCTAATCCAGTTTTATCAAATACAACTCTTTGATTGCTTAATTGCAAATTCAATTTTTCATAACTATATGTGAATTTATCAATAATATTTTTATATTTATTAATTTCTTTCTTTAAACCAATATTTTCATTGGAAATTTATTCTTTTTCTTTTATCAAAACTTTATTTTCAGTTTTCAGTTTTTCAACTTCATGAGTTAGTTTATCCTTTTCTTTGACAAGATTTAGATTTTTATTTTTCAAAGATTTGTTTTTAATTCTCAAACTTTTGAAATCATTGATTAGTTCATTAAAAGCGTCATATAACTCATCAAAAGTGAAATCATCACAAAGGGTTTCAGAACTTATCTCGTTGTCGTCGTTTGCCATGAAGAAAATATTTGCAACTTCCTTTTGGTCCTCCTCGGAAGAAGATTCTTCACGATCACTCCATGTTGCTATATATGCCTTCTTCTTCTTTTTGTAACCCTTCTTTAATTGAGGATACTCATATCTGAAATGCCTCAGCTTTTTACACTCATAACATGTTAAGGGTTCTTTTTCTTTTTCTTTGTCCTTCTCCTTCTTCTTTTCTCCTTCCATTTTTGTTCCATACCTTTTCTTATGGAAGGGTCTCATTCATTGCATAAATTTCTTAATTTTTCTAGCAAGGAGAGCTGTTTCTTCTTCTTCATCATCATCATTCTCACTGCTGCTTTTCTCAATTTCTGCAGCCTTAAGAGCTATGGTTATCTTCTTTTGACCTCTTCCTCTTGATGTTGTTTCATGGTCAGTTCATGGGTCATCAATGTCCAAGTAGCTCCTCCAAAGGTAGAGCATTTAAGTCTTTAGCTTCTTGGATTGCAGTCACCTTGGCTTCCCATGATCTTGGAAGAGGCATAAGAATTTTGCGCACCAATTCTGAATTAGTATAAGTTTTTCCTAAACTTTTTAAACCATTCACAATATCAGTGAATCTAGTGTACATGCATGTGATAGTTTCATTTTGTTCCATGCTAAACAATTCATATTTATGCACTAAGATATTAATTTTAGACTCTTTAACTTGATTAGTACCCTCATGGGTAACTTCTAATCTATCCCAAATTTTTTTGCGGAAATACAAGTAGAGATGTAATTAAACTCATTAGCATCTAAAGAACAGTACAAAACATTCATGGCTTTAGCATTGAGCTGAGCCAATTTCCTATCATGTTCATCCCATTCCGTTTTCGACTTAAGAATCACCATAATATCTACTCTTATTGTGGGTGTGTGAGGACCATTTACTATGATGCCCCATAGTTCATAGTCAAGTGCTTGAATAAAAATTTTCATTCTAGCTTTTCAATATCCATAATTTGTGCCATTAAATAAAGGGGGTCTGTTTGTGGATTGACCTTCAGCAAATAAAGATCCAGCTTGAGCTGCCATTTGGATCTTTGACTCTTGATCGTTAGATCAAACTGAAAATGAGCACTAGCTCAAATACCAATTGTTGGCCCAGATGACAACCCAAGAGAGGGGGTGAATTGGGTTCTTTTAAAAATTTTAACTCTTTGAAAATATTTAGGTTGATATGGAGGTGCTTAAGAGAACTAAATTAATTAAAGCTAAATACAAATGAGATTAATAGAGAGAGAGATAATATGCACAACAAACACAAAGATTTTATAGTGATTCGGTGTATCCAACACCTACGTCCACTCTCAAGCAACACTTAGGTCCACACTATAATCCCACCGATTATAGTTGAGTTGTTTTACAAGCTCACAACTCCAACTTGTTGTTTTACCTGGGATCACAACGAACCCAGCTGATTTTTTTGGGCTCACTAGTACAAAACCCTAACCATAAGCTATCCTTAGCTTGTCCTGAGGTATACTACCTCCACTAATTCAATCCTCTGATTGAATCAGCACACAACAATTTGAAAATAGAGTTTATAATACAAACAGCTCCTCAAATGAGCAAATATTCAATTTAAATAAACAAGGGTAGAAAGGCCTCTTTGAAGCGATTTGAATGCAAGCTTTTCTTCTTTTCCTCTTCTCTCTTGAATGGTTGAATCAAGCTCCAACTCTGATTCTTCATAGAAGGTTGTTGTAGAGAAGTTGAGGAAAGAGGGGGTTTGAGCTTCTTCTTTCTTTCTTTGTAAATCCTCCAAAAATGGTTTTTGAAAGTTTTAGATTTCTTTTGAATCTCTCTCTTGAAGATAGATATGGATTCGAAGATTTCTCTTTGAAAATATCTCTCTCTTTTTCTCTTGATTTTTCCAATTTTTCTGTTCTCTTTTTTCAAACGGACGGTTCCCCCTTCTATAGATCTCTTAATCCAAGATTAGGTGAGAAAAATAGCCGTTATAGAGTAGTTGGATTGCTTCTACACACAAAGAAAAATAGCCGTTAGAGATTAGGTGAAAAAAAGTTACCGTTGGAGTCCGTTCTGACATTTGAAAATCCGTTCCTGACAGGTTGGAGTTGGCTCCAACTTTGCAGGTGTTGGCTCCAACTCGAGTTTCCAAAAATAGTAAATAAGAAGTTAGTTGGGGAGTCGGCTCCGAGAAAGTGATGTGTCAGCTCGCCTCATATTGGTGTTAGCTTCCAAAACTGAGGGTGTCGACTCCGCCGATGTCTAAAAATATGCTCTCTATTCTCAGGTTAGAGTCGGCTCCCGAAATCCCAGGTGTCGGCTCCCGAACTCAAGGTGTCAGCTCCCGAACTCAAGGTGTCGACTCCAAAAACTGACGCAGAAAGCACTTCTCTATATCTCAGGTTAGAGTCGGCTCCAGAGTTTCAGGTGTCGACTCCAAACTATGCCGAAAACTTAGAAATGTTCTGATACGCCCTGGGGTCGGCTCCAGACTGTTGAGGTGTCGACTCTAAGTTCTAAACTTAAATAATTTCCATTAAAATTTGATTCAAAACTTATTTTCTTATTCCTTTTGATTGATTAACCATTCTTAATGCCTGAAACACTTCTCAAATTTATCAGAAACATAATGAATATACTCGTATCTTTTGTTAATCATCAAAATCAATAATTGGGTCAAAAAAATAATATACCAGTACTGAAATACTCTACAATAACTTTCCACTGAAAGATA
Organism: Calamus simplicifolius; assembly: GCA_900491605.1. Classification (NCBI taxonomy): domain Eukaryota; kingdom Viridiplantae; phylum Streptophyta; class Magnoliopsida; order Arecales; family Arecaceae; genus Calamus; species Calamus simplicifolius. Next base: position 261,180 of record UESW01001567.1, on the reverse strand, counting down.
ACTCATTAAGATAAAAATCCATGCATTACAATATAAAGATATACATTCTTTATCTACAGCCCAGACTTTCTTTATAAAATTATTAATTTCTTACTAGGATCTGCCTGCTCACTAGCATCTTATGTAAACTTCATCTCTTGGGTAATTACTTGGCTCACTGGCCCTTTTTAAATCATAACATATACCTTTAAATCTCATGCTACTGGGCTATGTGTGTAATGTCTTTGAGGTACCACCCTACAGTCGCCCTTCTGCAGGTGTACTCCCATCAGGTGAGTGACTAGCAACAGAATCCCCATACAAATAGCACCCCTTACGGTTCTTCCGGCAAAGTGCTTCATTCCTTAACCTTGGAACCTCGGGTTTCTCTCTGCCCCCACGGGCTATATATATAGTAACCAGCTCTACTGAGCTATAATTCATGCCCCCATGGGCTGCTTACAACCTGCCTTACTAGCCTGATCAAGCGTGCACTCACCCCTGATTCCGGGGTTCATCATACGATCGATTCGCAAGGAGGTGCTGGCTCAATAGTAGTGTGCAATGCTCATGCTACAGTACAGTGTAAAGAGTGATCAGCCCCATAGCTGCCTGATGCTCAGCATGATACATACATCAAAATATGCCATTTGTAAAGCCTTATCATGCAATTATGCCATGTATGCATCAACCATCCCCTTATCAAAACTCATACTTATGTCTTTATGCTTAAAACTCATGCTCAAAACTCATGCTTATTTCTTTATGCTTAAAACTCAAGCTCAAAACTCATGTATCAGAATATCATGTACTAGGTTTTCATTTCTCAAATTTAAAACATACATAATACTCTACTAAATATAACATACCACAACTAGGTATTAATCTCATTATAGTAGCTCAAATTAACTTCTCATTGCTAGATGAGAAACCCACTCACCTTAGCAGGTTACTACTCAACTGGTACTCAACTTCGGTATTCCGGCTCCCTGGAATAACCCTCTTGACCTATGTCAACATACAGATACGATAGCTATTAGGGTTACCTCTACACAAGGTTTTCCCACGAAACTATGCATGCATACATGATCTATCCTCTAATATTTCATTATTTTCTTTCATCCTTTCTCTACTTAAGGTTACTTCCACTATTACCTCAAAATATAATAATCTAAGAAAATCTAAAGTCATGCAAGATCTAGGGAAGCTATAGCTTACTTGGAGTCAAACACAAATCCCAAGCTTCCCTTTCCCTTCCTCTTTCTTTCTCCTTCTTCTTCTTCCTCTTCCTCTCTTTCTTTCTCTCTTTCTTTCTTTCTTTCTTTCTCTCTTTCTTTCTTTCTTTCTTTTCTCTGGCTGAGCCCATGTTTTTCTTTTTCTCTAATGACTTGGGAACCAAGTCATGGGTAACTTAGGGGAAAAGGCATGCCAATTTTCTATTTTGCCTTCAAATACTCTTAACGAACGCTTTTTTTGAAAAACACGTGGCTCACTTATAATCATGATATTTTGCCCTTATATTTTTTTTTTCAAATTTCTCTTAGCACAATTAGCAATTGACATCAAAGCCTTTTCCAAATTTGCCCCGATATAGCAATTTTTTTAATCAATTTATGGCTTAGATTATTATTTTTCATTTAAATAAATACTTTTATATAACATTTTAGAAATCTAACAGTTCAAACGGCACTCAAATCGGACTTAAAACGGAATAAATATAAAATTTTCAAGATTTAACCCAGGAAATCTGTCGTCTTAGAGTCGGCTCCCGTAAAAATTAGAGTCGGCTCCTGAAAATTAGAGTCAGCTCTAATATGCAGAAGAAATGTTAACCCTCTATTTTTCCAATAGAGTCGACTCCCCTTCTACAAACTCTAAAGTGTGCCGAAAGTTTAAAACCATGCTAGAGTCGACTCCACTCTAATTAGAGTCGACTCTAATTACTAAAAACATCATTTAAGGACAAAACTCAAACTAAACTTGATTTTTCTTGTGATTTAAGCCTATTAAAACTCAAATCTCTCAATTTCTCAAATCAAACTCATTAGCACTCAAAAATGTACTCATTTACTCCATAATTTCTCCTTTTTACATTTATCAAAAGGCCAACATGCCCACACTTCACTGAAACCCTCTAACTTTCATTTTAAATGAAAAATACCATTAATATTACCAATAAATTATAAGGTTTTCATGATGTTACAATTCTCCCCATCTTAAGAAATTTTGTCCCCGAAATTTAGCTACATATATTTTCAAATAGATGGGGGTACTTCAATCTCATCTCATCCTCTTGCTCCCTTGTAGCCTTCTCTTTTTTATGATTTAACCATTGCACCTTAACTAATGGAATTCTTTTACTACGGAGCTGCTTAATCTCCCTACTCAAGATCTTCACGGGTTGCGTTGCAAATGATAAATCTTTCTGTAACTCTATAGTCTCAGACTGAATCACATGAGAGGAATCCGGCACATACCTCCTAAGCATTGATACATGAAATACATTATGAATCTGAGATAACTCTGGAGGTAAAGCCAATCTATAAACTAGTGTCCCAACTCTTTCCATAATTTTATAGGGTCCAATATATCTGGGACTCAACTTGCCTTTCTTTCCAAATCTTATAATACCTCGCTAAGGAGATACCTTCAGAAAGACTTTATCTCCAACCTTAAATTTTACCTCTCTATGCTTTTTATCTGCATAGCTCTTCTGTCTATCCTGGGCTGCCTTTAATTTAGCTCTTATAATTTTAACTTGATCTGCTATAAGCTATACTAACTCAGGGCCTAACAGCCTCCTTTCTCCCTTCTCATCCCAACACACTGGAGTTCTACATTTTCTCTTATATAAGGCCTCATATGGTGCCATATCAATGCTAGAATGGTAGATGTTATTGTAAGCAAACTCTACTAAAGGCAGATGATCATCCTAGCTACCAGAAAATTCCATGACACAAGCTCTCAATATATCCTCCAGTGTTTGGATGGTTCTCTCCGACTGACCATCAGTTTGGGGATGAAATGTGGTACTGAACCTCAGTTTAGTCCCCAAAGCTTTCTGTAATTCTGTCCAAAATTAAGATGTAAACCTTAGATCTCTATCTGATACTATAGATACAGTGCACACCATGCCTACTTATAATTTCATGCACATATAATTCTACTAATCTATCCAAGGTAAAGGCAATCTTAATAGGCAGAAAATGAGCAGAATTAGTCAATCTATCAACTATCACCCATATAGCATCATTACCCCTTCTTGTCTTTGGGAGTCCTACAATAAAATCTATAGTTATATGCTCCCATTTCCACTCTAGCACAAACAGAGACTGAAGCTTGCTAGCAGGACACTAATGTTCAGCCTTAATCTGCTGATACACAAAACACTTAGATACATACTCAGCTTTCTCCTTTTTCATACCATTCCATCAGTAATTCTGTTTGATAGTTCTATACATCTTAGTACTACTAAGATGCATTGAATAAGCTAAGCTATGTACTTCCTTTAAAATCCGATCTTTCACTGATTCCACAACTGGCACACAAACTCTATCCTTGAATAATAACACCACATCACCTCTAACATAAAACTCTGACTGAGACCCACTCTGAATTAAATCTCTAGCTTTAAGCAACTGTAGATCTAGCAACTGTAGATCTAGCAGCTGAGCTTCCCTTATTTCCTCTAGCATTTGGGGTCTCACTCTGAAAGTAGCCAATAAGGATCCTGATTCTTCTACAGCTAGCTCTGCATCTAACCTCCTTAACTCAATCATCAAGGATAGCTGTACTGTTCTAATAGAAGCCAATGTGGCCATAGACTTCCAACTTAAGGCATCAGCCACAACATTAGCTTTCCTTAGGTGATACTCAATAGTGCAATCATAATCTTTAATCAATTCAATCCATCTTCTCTGCCTTAAATTCAATTCCTTCTAGGTCAGGATATATTTCAAGCTCTTATGATCAGTAAATATCTGGCACCTTCTTCCATACAAGTAATGCCTCGAAACCTTCTATGCAAATATAACAGCAGCTAACTCCAAATCATGGGTGCAGTAATTCTTTTCATGGGATCTCAACTGTCTAGATATATAAGCCACCACTTTTCCATTCTGCATTAAAACACACCCCAAACCCTTCAATGAGGCATCACTATAGATCACATAATCACTGGCACTATCAGAGAGTATTAGAATTGGGGCTGAGGTTAATCTCTTTTTCAATTCATCCATACTCTTCTGGCATTCATTAGACCAATCAAACTTGATATTCTTTCTAAGCAACTTAGTCATAGGAGAAGCCAAAATCGAGAAATTTTCTATAAATCTTTTATAATATCCTGCTAGTCCCAAGAAACTCATCACCTCAATCTGATTGGTAAGTGATACCCAATGCACTATAGCTTCAATCTTTTGAGGATCTACATTATTCCTTTGGCTGAAACTACATGTCCCAAGAACTTTACCCCATCCAGCCAAAATTCACTTTTACTAAACTTTGCATATAATTGCTTTTCTCTTAATATCTGCAAAACTATCTTCAGATGCTGCTCATGCTCTTCACTACTTCTAGAATAAATCAAGATATCATCAATGAATACTATCACAAATTTATCTAGATACTCCTGAAATACTTGATTCATCAGACCCATAAAAGCAGCATGAGCATTTGTCAAGCCAAATGGCATCACCAAGAACTCATAATGACCATATCTAGTCCAGAAAGTAGTTTTAAATATATCATCATTCTTTATTCTCAATTGATGATACCCAGATCTCAGATCAATCTTTGAAAACACTGCTGCCCCCTGCAGCTGATCAAACAAATCATCGATCCTCGACAATGGATAATTATTTCTAATGGTCACATTGTTCAATTGTCTATAGTCTATACATAACCTTAAGGTACCATCCTTTTTCTTCACAAACAAGACTGGTGCACCCCATGGCGATATACTGGGTCTAATAAACCCTTTATCCAATAATTCCTGTAACTGACTTTTCAATTCTTTTAATTCAACTGGAGCCATTCTATAAGGTGCCCTGGCTATTGGTCTGGTATCTGGAACTAGATCTATACTGAAATTGAATCCTCTGTCAGGAGGTAACCCTGGTAGCTCCTTAGAAAATACATCTGAAAAATCCCTTACCACAGGGATATCCGCCAGCTCTAAACCATTGCCCTCTAGGCTCACTGCACAAGCTAAATAGGCTTCACATCTTTTTGCTAGCATTCTATTGGCTGTCAAAGCTGAAATCACTCCTGAGGGCAATCCCCTCCTATCACCAATGAAACAGACCTCTCTATCGTCAGAAGTTTGTAACATCACCTCCTTCCTCAAGCAATCTACTCTAGCTCTATGCACAGATGGCCAATCCATCACCAAAATGGCATCAAACTCTTTCAATCTCAAAGGAATCAAATCTACTGCTAATTTCTGACCCTCCACAGAAATATCACAGCCTTTATACACTTGGTCTGCTATAAAAGGCCTCCCTACATGCATAGATACTACCAACTATCTACCCAACTGGTCCACATCTTTAGCTAGATGCTTAGCAAACTCACATGAGATAAATGAATGCGTAGATCCAGAATCAATTAAAATATAAGCATTATGATTATCGATAGGTAGCATACCTATCACCACATCAGGATCAATCTGGGCCTCCTGCCTGGTCATGGCAAATACTCTGGCCTCGGCCCTTAAAACACTGGATGACCCTCTTGGCTTATTAACATTAGGCCCCACCTGACTAGCTGAAGCCGCAACACCACTGTCACCCCTTCTACCAGGCTGTCCTCTTGGCACTACTGGCCCCTGGGGAAGCCCACCAGTCTGTTGCCCTCTCCTAGGGAAATCTATCTTCAGGTGACCTAAATCACTACAAATATAACATCCCTTATTGCCCCTCTTACACTCTCCCAAATGAAGTCTTCCACATACATTACATGGAGTTATATTTCTCCCTCCACCAGAAGGATGACCCTACTCTCCTACATCACCAGACACCCTGCTGGTGGCAACCTAAGGCACACCCCCATAAGGCTTCCATTGGGCTGGGCTAGATGCTGACACAGATACTGATCCCCTACCCACAACACCAGGGGCTCTAAAACCAGATTAAAACTATCCAGTCCTCTGGGGTTTCTTAAATGGCTGAGTCCCTCCCGGAGTAGAAGGTAACTATGAGCATTTCTTTTCATTTTATCTTGCCTCCTACTCATATATTCTTTTTCAATCTCCTCAGCTTTGAGTGCTCCCTGCACCAACTCAGAATAACTATTATAGGTCTGCATACAGATCTTGGCTTTAAAAGAGAGATTCAATCCATCCTGGAATAGTCAACACCTCTCCCTCTCATGAGCCACCAAGGCCCTAGCAAACTGAGATAACTCAACAAAAGTGGATTCATAATATGCCACAGACATCCTCCCCTGGGTCAAACTAAGGAAATCCCTCCTCTTCTGATCCCTATAAATCTCAGAATAATATTGTTGATGAAATTCTCTTCTAAAATCTTCCCATGACAACTCCACTCCCTGGGGCTACCTGCTATAAATAGATCTTCACCAACTTTGGGCTCCACCCTCCAGTAAAAAGGTGGCAATACCCAGCCTCTGCTCCTCAGAGCATCCCATCACATCAAATACTTTCTCGATCCTCTGCAGCCATGCCCCGGCTTGAATAGAATCAGTAGTTCCCTAAAACTCCAGAGCCCCTAACTTTCTGGCTCTTTCCACATTCCTCACAACCTTTAAATTTTTAGCTGAAAGGCTGGAACTAGCACCCATAGTTGCTACCACAGTCTGAGTAATCATGCCTACCAACTCTGGCATACTAGGCCCTTGAGTCTGTACTCGAGATGGGTCTACTGGCACAGGGGTAGCAGACTATGAAGAGGACTATGGCATCTGCTCCGAAGATGCCCTCACTTTAGCCTCATTAGATGCTGGTTTGGTGGAATCACTAGAAGCCATTCTACCAATTTGACTTCTTCTAACTGACCTTCTGGGTTTCCTTGACCTCTGCTTCTATTCCTGCATGAGGATTGCTCTGTCTCTCTAGATGCCTTTGTAGTAATCATCCTACAAGACATTATTCATTACATCAGTTTCATCATTCAATAGCTACAATCATTATTATTCAATCATCCTAGAATCATACTCATACTTATTTTCATTAGGACCTAATAACCTAGGGCTCTGATACCAAAACTTGTCAGTTCCCCCTTGTCTCTGGGGCTACCGACAGCACACCTGCACACCTATGGTAATCGAATGGAGTTTTACTAGTCTTTATGTAGCGCTCCATAAAGAGCTAGAGAACTTCAATAATTATCATAAGTGGCAGACACAAAAATACATCCTGTTAAAAACTTTTTATTATCAGCTCAATTATATATGCACATCACTCAAATCAATACTAAGCATCAACCTGTTCAGATAATATTTTTCATGACATTCCTCAGGCAATTTACAAGATCACATTCACAATCGACATCAAAAACATAAGTACATACACCATACTCATAATTTTCTCCAAAACATAAGTCTCATATTCATATCCAAAAAGGTCTGATATATCATTTCATCTTACTGTAAACATACACGTATGCAATATACAAATATCATCCCACCCTATCTTAATATACATGGCTATCTTCTATACACCCTTGCATCCAAGCAAGCTTCACCAGCTAAGGGTCCGGTCCTGCTTATCCTGTGATCCTGGCAGAAATACTCACTGATCTGAAAGTAAATTTCAATCATAGAGGGGTGAGAACTAAGTTCCAGTGACTGGATATCCATCTAACTATAGACAAATAGAGAACCATAACCTCACATTTTCAACCGTATGTTGATACTATATAGCTTGTATAACTCAAAGTATATTTTTAACATGATATCAGATAAAGTAAAATGTAGCTTATTCTTCAAATAATATACCAGTACTGAAATACTCTACAATAACTTTCCACTGAAAGATAACTCATTAAGATAAAAATCCATGCATTATAATATGAAGATATACATTCTTTATCTACAGCCCAAACTTTCTTTATAAAATTCTCAAATTCCAACTGCGATCTGCCTACCCACTGGCATCTCATGTAAACTTCCCCTCTTGGGATAATTACTTGGCTCACTAGCCCTTTTTAAATCACAACATATACTTTTAAATCTCATGCTACTGGGCTGCATGTGTAATGCCTCTGAGGTACCACCCTACTGTCATCCTTCTACAGGTGTACTCTCATTGGGTGCATGACTAGCAATAGGATCCCCACACAAATAGCACCCCTTACCCGTGCGGTTCACCCGGCAAAGTGCTTTGTTCCTTAACCCTGGAACCTCGGGTTTTCTCTCTGCCCCCACGGGCTATATATAGTAACCAGCTCCACTGAGCTATGATTCATGCCTCCACAGGCTGCTTACAACTTTCCCCACTGGCCTGGTCAAGCGTGCACTCACCCCTGATTCCAGAGTTCATCGTATGATCGATTCTCAAGGAGGTGCCGGCTCAATAGTAGTGTGCAATGCTCATGCTACAGTATAGTCTAAAGGATGATCAGCCCCATAGTTGTCTGATGCTCAATATGATACATACATCAAAATATGCCATTTGTAAAGCCTTATCATGCAATTATGCCATGTATGCATCAACCATCCCCTCATCAAAACTCATGCTTATGTCTTTATGCTTAAAACTCATGCTCAAAACTTATGCTTATTTCTTTATGCTTAAAACTCAAGCTCAAAATCATGTATTAGAATATCATGTACTAGGTTCTCATTTCTCAAATTTAAAACATACATAATACTCTACTAAATATAATACCACAACTAGGTATTAATCTCATTATAGTAGCTTAAATTAACTTTTCATTGCTAGATGAGAAACCCACTCACCTTAGCAGGTTACTCCTTAACTGGTAGTCAACTCTGATATTTTGGCTCCCTGGAATAACTCTTTTGACCGACGTCAACATACAGATACAATAGCTATTAGGGTTACCTCCACACGAGGTTTTTTCATGAAACCATGCATGTATACATGATCTATCCTCTAATATCTCATTATTTTCTTACATCTTTCTCTACTCAAGGTTACTTTCACTATTACCTCAAAATACAATAATCTAAGAAAATCTAAAGTCATGCAAGATCTAGGGAAGCTATAGCTTAGCTGGAGTCAAACACAAACCCTAAGCTTCCTTTTCCCTTCCTCTTTCTTTCTCTTCTTCTTCCTCTTCATCTCTTTCTTTCTTTCTTTCTCTCTTTCTTTCTTTCTTTCTTTTCTCTGGCTGAACCCACGTTTTCCTTTTTCTCTAATGACTTAGGGACCAAGTCATGGGTAACTTAGGGGCTAAGGTATGCCAATTTCCTATTTTGCCCTCAAATACTCTTAACACACGCTTTTTTGAAAAACACGTTGCTCACTTATATTCATGATATTTTGCCCTTAGATTTTCTTTCCCAATTTGCCATTAGCACAATTAGCAATTGACATCGAAGCCTTTTTCAAATTTGCCCCTTATATAGCAATTTTTTTAATCAATTTATAGCTCAGATTATCATATTTTATTTAAATAAATTCTTTTATATAAGATTTCTAAGAAAAGACCTCATCAACTTGAAGAGCTCGATTTTAGAAATCCAACGGTTTAAACGACACTCAAATCAGACTTAAAACAGAATAAATATGAAATTTTCAAGATTTAACCCAGAAAATCTATCATCTTAGAGTCGGCTCCAACAGATTTAGAGTCAGCTTCCACAAAAATTAGAGTTGGCTCTTGAAAATTAGAGTCAGCTCTAATATGCAGCAAAAATGCTAACCTTCTATTTTTCAATAGAGTCGACTCCCCCTTCTGCAGGTGTCGACTCTAAAGCATGCCAGAAGTTTAAAACTATGCTAGAGTCGATTCCACTCCAATTAGAGTCGACTCTAATTACTAAAAACATCATTTAAGGATAAAACTCAAACTAAACTTGATTTTTCTTGTGATTTAAGCATATTAAAACTCAAATCTCATAATTTCTCAAATCAAACTCATTAGCACTCAGAAATGTACTCATTTACTCCATAATTTCTCCTTTTTACATTTATCAAAAGGCCAATATGCCCACACTTCACTGAAACCCTCTGACTTTCATTTCAAATGAAAAATGTCATTAATATTACCAATAAATTATAGGGTTTTTAGGATGTTACACCTGAGTCCCAGCTTCGACTCCTGAATCCATGAAGTCCCGACAGCGTCTAGTCCTCAGCCTCGGACTGCTCCCCTTGGCCTAGGCACTGGCGGCTTCCCCCTCATCCTCGGGCTCGAGCTAACCCCCCCTCGGGCCCAAGCTGACCCCCCTCGGCACTTGGCTTCGACTACTCCCTCAGCCTCGAACTGATCCCCCTTGGTCTCGGACAGAACCCCCTCGGCCCTCGGCCTCGGACTGATCGCCCTCGGCCTCGGACTGATCCACCTCAGGCTCGAGCTAGCCCCCCTCGGCACTCGGCTTCGACTGCTCCCCTCGGCCTTGAACTGATCCTCCCTGGCCCTCGGCTTCGGACTGACCCCCTTGGCCTCGGACTGACCCCCCTCAAGCTCAAGCTGACCCCCCTTGGCACTCGGCTTCAATTGCTCCCCTCGGCCTCGGACTGATCCCCCTCGGCCTCGGACTAATCCCCATCGGGCTCGAGCTGACCCCCCTCGGCACTCAGCTTCGATTGCTCCCCTCATCCTCAGACTGATCCCTCTCGGGCTCAAGCTGACCCCACTTGGCACTCGGCTTCGACTGCTCCCCTTGGCCTCAGACTGATCCCCCTCGGCCTCAGACTAATCCCCCTCGGCACTCGGCTTCAACTGCTCCCCTCGGCTTCGAACTGATCTTCCTTGGCCTCGGCTCCAGACCACTTCCTCTCCATTCATCTCCCTAGGACATGAACAGTGCCATGCAATTTTTCACCCATGGCCTTCTCTGGAGCTCATCCAAGGGCATGAACAGTGTCATGCACGTACTCTATAATCAATGCTCTATGAGGGACAGAGCCAGCTTCAACTCCAAATTTCATCTTCTGCCCCAGTGGCTATACTTTGGAGCCCAGATGCCTGATTTTATCGCCCATCACTATCCACACAGGACAGCGGAAGGGTGGCGTGGGAGACAAATCTGACGAGTGCTGTAACGGCCGTCCATGCCCGGCAAGTCTGCAACAGCCTACAGCAATCATCCAAATCAAATGGCCACCCGTTCAGATGAAACTTGACCCACCAACAATGCAGATACCTATATTTGATGGGACACAGCCTGCATCTCTGACAAATCACATAGAGGCAAGCTCCACTGTGCTGTCCCATCATCAATGCTCTGACAAGTGATCATGCCCAAAGACTGTCAAACCCTAAGCATCAATAAAATGGGTAAGAGGAACCCACGACCGGAAGACGAACAACTCACTACACTCCTAAATGCTCATACTTGCTTACAAAGAGTGCTTCTCTAAGCCTCTCTCGCTTCAGAGCTTTCACAAGCTCACGGCTATTGCCCAGAGCACTGACTTGAGCGTCAAAGGGTTCCCACTAGAATCTCTGATCCTTAAAACTTTTTTGCAGGCTCTCGATCGAGAGAATCTCGCCAGAAGATCCCACACTCACTGGAGGAGGTGATCGGTCACTCACGGACGTTCGAGGACAGTGGTCTGGCATCAACAGATTGGTGCGCCATATAGGGGGGTCAGCATGGATCATCAGCGATGCTAACTTGCAGATCCTCATCCCCCTTTTAGACCAAAATAGTGGATCGAAAAGATGATGATGACAAAAACCCAAGAGGCTTCCACTAGCAATGCTGGGGGGCACCCTCAATGAGCTGAGCAACAGGAGGCCGGTCCTTTGTTCCACCATCACCACTATCTCAGGCCATTCAAGCAAAACATCATGCCATCTTTACCCTGCAAATCCAAGCATTAATGGTAGCTGTCCAAAAGCTATGGGAGCGATATTCTATAGCCACACAGTGGCAAACAAGAGCTTCTGCTTCTCCTTTAGTTGCTACTCAAGTCAACCATTATTCATCCGATGCGAGATTTTCCCAGCAAGAGACTCACCACCGTCATACCTCTCCGAAGCTCATCCTCAAGCTCTCCAGTAAGAGCATCATCGACTCTCCAACAAGAGCATCCTTCAGCTCACCAAAAACACCATAATCCTAAAGCCTCCCCTAATTGAAGGCATTGGCACTTCCGCACCTTCAGTCGGCATGATTCCCTGGGGGGCAGACTGCCAACATATTAAAGTATTCAAATCAGTAGAAGGAGATAAATTTCTCCAACAAAAAAGCTATGAAAGCTAAGTACATTATGCCTAGACAAAGTATTTCCTTCATTGATACTTAAAAATGTCATACAGGGAAGCTGATCTGAGTCAGATTACATCAAAACATAAAGAAAAAGGAACCTGATGACTCTCAACTCTCAGGTCACCCTTCGAGATTAACAGGAATCTGACGACTCTCAACTCTTAGGTCACCCTTCGTGGTTAAAAGGAATATGACGATTCTCAACTCTCAGGTTACCCTTCGGGGTTAAAAGGAACCTAACGACTCTCAACTCTCAGGTCACCCTTCAAGGTTAAAAGGAACCTGATGACTCTCAACTCTCAGGTCATCCTTCGGGGTTAAAAGGAACCTGATAACTCTCAACTCTCAGGTCATCCTTCGGGATTAAAAGGAACCTGACAACTCTCAACTCTCAGGTCACCCTTCGGGGTTAAAAGGAATCTGATGACTCAACACCCTCATATTACCCTTTGCGGTTCAAAAGGCCCCTGAGCATGGTTCCAACACCCTTAGGTCACCCTTCGGGGTTCAAAAGACTCCCAAATATGGTCCCATCCCAGCGACTCTTGGGTTGCCCTTCGGGGTTCAAAAGACTCTCGATAGCCTCAACGGCTTCATCTCAACCTCAACGGCTTTATCACAGCCTCAATGACTTCATCTCAGCCTCAGCAACATCTTCACAGCCTCAATAGTTTTATCTTAGCCTCAGCGGCTTCAACTCTATCCCATCAGCCAATGGCCAATCGGGTAAGACCTTTGTTTAAATTATACACTTGCAACATACTACTTGTCACTTTCAGCCATCCAAGAAGAAGCCTCAAGTCAGCTCACGGTTGGAAAAGATAAATGCCCTAGCTCACAGTTGATGAGGCTAGCTACTCCCAGTCGGCCATAAAGACCCAACCAGCTCACAGCCAGGAGAGGTCAACTCCCGACTCACAACTAACGGGCATCCACTTTCGGACTCCACATTGGGAGAATATCACTGGCTGCCAGTCTATGGTAATCAGTTTACCTCCAACATTGCCTAAAGCTTTTTGAGCAAGCAGGTGCACAGCTCCAGAGGACATGCAAATGTCCACACAAGGCAGATGAAAAGTCATAGCCAAAATTAACAAGAAAAGATAAGTGCAAAGATAAAGAGCTCTACACACCTTTCGCTTGGCGGATGAAAGGCATGTGGTCGCACAAGCTCAAGAGTGTGGGGGGCATCTGATGGGGCAAATGAGCCCCATAGGCAACGATAATCTCATCAGTGTCAGATCTAGTTGGCTCTCGGGTCTGCCTCGGCCACTGGAGTTGGCCTCGACCTCAGCCCTTGGCCTCGGCCCCTCAGCCTTGTTAACATCCTGACTTCGTGAAACCACCAAGCTGCTGCCAACTTCGCGGGCATCCCAGTCGATGTCCAACTCTCGTTGCCTTAGGCTTTGGCTCCATAGCCCAAGCCTTCAGCCTGACCATCTCCCATGCAGATGACTCCCAACTCTGGCCCCATGCCGGCATCCGGCATTTGGCTTCTCCAGGTGGCTCCGTCCTGCTCTTCCCCAACTCCCTCGGCCACCTCCGGTGCCCTAGGCTTCATCCCCGACTCCCTCGGCAGCCATCGGTGCCCCGGTTTCATCCCCGGCTCTCGGACAGCCTAGCCTCCGCCTAGGCCCCTCTGCTCCAACACCTTGGCTCCATCTCTAGACGTCCCAATCCTGACCACGACTCTATCTCGGTTCCTTCTCGGATGTCTCAGGCTCCCCCGATAGTCATTCCCGAGTCCCACCGAAGCTTCCTAAATTCGGACGGAGACTCCTGGCTCCAGCCTCTCTTTCGGTCTTCTCCCAGCACCCGGCTTCGAACTTCGTCCCGTCTGACCGACTCCAAGGCTTCGGGCTACCGACTTCGTCTCAGCTCTCTCTCTCTCGGTCACCTCCCGAGTCCCAGCTTCGACTCCCAAATCCGTGAAGTCCTGACAACTTCTAGTCCTCGGCCTTAGCCTCGGACTGCTCCCCTCGGCCTAAGCACTGGCCGCTTCCCCCTCATCCTCAAGCTCGAGCTGACCCCCCTCGGGCTCGAGCTGACTCCCCTTGGCACTCGGCTTTGATTGCTCCCCTCAGCCTCAAACTGGTACCCCTCGACCTTGGACTGATCCCCCATCGGGCTCGAGCTGACCCCCCTCGGCACACGGCTTCGATTGCTCCCCTCGGCCTCGGACTGATCCCCCTTGGGCTCAAGCTGACCCCCTTCAGGACTCGGCTTCGACTGCTCCCCTCGGCCTCGGACTGATCCCCCTTGGCCTCGAACTGATCCCCCTCGGCCTCAGACTGATCCCCCTTGGGCTCGAGCTGACCCCCCTCGGCACTCGGCTTTGACTGCTCCCCTCGGCCTCGGACTGATCCCCCTCGGGCTCGAGTTGACCCCTCTCTGCACTCGGCTTCGACTGCTCCCCTTGGCCTCGGACTGATCCCCCTCGGCCTCGGACTGATTTCCATCGGCACTCGGCTTCAACTGCTCCCCTCGGCCTTGGACTAATCCCCCTTGGCCTCGGCTCTAGACCTCTTCCTCTCCATTCATCTCCCTGGAACGTGTGAACAGTTCCATGCAAGTGTTCACCCACGGCCTTCACTGGAGCTCATCCAATGGCATGAACAGTGCCATGCACGTACTCTATAATCAATGCTCTATGAGGGATAGAGCCAGCTTCAACTCTAAATTTTATCTTCTGCCCCAGCGGCTATACTTTGGGGCCCACGTGTCTGATTTTATCGCCCATCACTATCCACACAGGACAGCGGAAGGGTGGCGTGGGAGACAAATCTGATGAGCGCTGTAACGGCCGCCCATGCCCGACAAGTCTGCAATAGCCTACAGCAATCATCCAAATTAAGTGGCCACCCGCTCTGATGAAACTTGACCTGCCAATAATGCAGATACCTATATTTGATGGGACACAGCCTGCATCTCTGACAAATCACATAAAGGCAAGCTCCACTGTGCTGTCCCATCATCAATGCTCTGACAAGTGATAATGCCCAAAGACTGTCAAACCCCAAGCATCAATAAAATGGGTAAGAGGGACCCATGACCGGAAGACGAACAACTCACTACACTCCTAAATGCTCATACCTGCTTACAAAGAGTGCTTCTATACTTTGGAGCCCACGTGCCTGACTTTATCGCCCATCACTGTCCACATAGGACAGTGGAAGGATGGCATGGGAGACAAATCTGGCGAGCACTGTAACGACCGCCCATGCCCGGCAAGTCTGCAACAGCCTGCAGCAACCATCCAAATCAAGTGGCACACGCTCTGATGGAACTTGACCCACCAACTATGCAGATACATATATTGACGGAACACGGCCTGCGTCTCTAACAAATCACAAGGAGGCAAGCCCCACTGTGCTGCCCCATCATCAATGCTCTGACAAGTGATCATGCCCTAAGACGGTCAGACCCCAAGCATCAATAAAATGGATAAGAGGGATCCCCAACCGAAAGATGAACAACTCACTATACTCCTAAACACTCATACTTACTTACATAGAGCGCTTCTCTAAGCCTTTCTCTCTCTTCGAAGCTTTCTCAAGCTCATGGCAGTTGCTCATAGTACTGACTTGAGCATCGGAGGGTCTTCGTTAAAATCTTCGGTCCCCGAAATTTTTTTGTAGGCTTCCGATCATGAGAAGCTCATCGAAAGATCCTGGGCTCGCTGGAGAAGGTGATCGGTCGCTCGCGGATGTTCGAGGACGATGGTCTGGCATTAACACATATTATTCAGTTCGTGGATCCAAGAGAAGATAGAGAAATCAAATATTGAGATTACCTGAGAGGGGTGGATTTAATCCAAGAAAAAGGACTTCTTTTCTCTAATTCTTCATCGCAACCAGACCTCTAACTTGGATTTTACCTTTGTCGGATGCCTTGATCCTTCTTGATTGAGTGCCTAAAAGGGTTTGATGGATTTATATGGATGAGAGGATAGAGACAAAGTTTATCTCTCCCTCTTATTTGAATCCGGAGGGAAAACAAAAGCATCTCCTTCCTGGATTAAAACTCTCTTCGCTTTTTTTTTTTTTTCTTAATCAATTGATTCAGCCTAAACTGTTAAGTAGGCCTAGTCTAGGTTAGGATCTCACACACTTCCATCACTTTAGACTAAATTGACGATGGAGTCAAGCTATATATGGGGTGGTGTGACTGTGAGCGAAACGGTTTCAACGGGGTTGCATTCGCTTCCTTTTAAGCGTATATTGCCTTCTATCGAGTGCAACTTCGCACAAGTGGCGGCACATACGTCTATATGAACACATGCATTGATAGCTAGCACTAGGTGGCAAGTGATACGTCCATCTCAGATTCACCCATAACCACTGGTTGGAGAAGTGGTGGCTGCTTTGTGCGGTCCAAGTGAAAACGGTGAAGAATACTGTTTATTGGATGAGCCAAACAAACAAAACAAATTCTCTCTCCCTCACTTCCTAATTCTGCAGCGGCCTTTTTCCCTCTCTAGCGAAGACTGTCCTTTCTTGCGCAATTGGTATTAGAGTATTGGGAGCCGACAATGAGTTGGCAGAGGTGTCGTGTCATGGAGCCGGCGAAGGAGATGGACGCAACCGTTAGGCTCGGTTGCCGACTGCTTTAAAAATAATTTTATAATAAATAAAAAAATATTATATATTTTTAATTTAAATTTATTTATTATTTATTAATTTTTATTTAAGTTTTTAAGGTATGCCGTGCTAATTCATTAACAAGTTAATTGAATTAATAAGTAAGCTTGAAGTATTATAAATAATATCAGAACATATATAAGTGTGCAAAAGTTGTTGGACATAAGGAAAGAGCTATTCATAGGATAATAGTAAAGTCCTGTCATGATATGGAACCATTCTTGCAGCACCAATAACTCAGCTTGAGGATAGATTCTCGCTATCTTATAGTATGCGATGAGGATGTCCCATTATAAGTAGGAAAGATTGTAACATCCTAAAAATAGTTTCACATTAGATGAAAAAAAAGTGTTATGTGCTTATAACTCAAAGATTACTTACTATATATTAACTTCCACTTATGGCATAGTATATGGATTAGTTCCAACATGTATAAGCTGCAAGGATTAGTTCCAACCTATATTGGCTACATGAATTAGTTTCGACTTGTGTTAGTTTTATGAACATTAGAGATTAGTTCTTTGAGAAATTATTATATTATATGTTGTCTTATTAGATGGGTAATGATTATGAGCTTAGTAAAATTTTTAACCCTAATTATAAGAAGAAATATTTAAAATCTAATATTAAAATATACATACTGAGTTATGTGCTTAATGTTCAAAACATGCTTGACTGAATGCAGTGATGGCCTTCAGATTTATAGTAGTTGACCTTAATAAAACTAAGAAGTTAGATAAGCAAAATTACATTATGTGGCATAGAAAAATCTAATATCTACTCAATGAATTAGAAGTCTTGGAGATCTTGACATCTAGTATGACATCGTTGGATCTTGACAATTTTGTATAGCACTGCCATGATCAAGAGGACTATGAAAACTTGAGGAAGAATGATTGTTATGCATGTTTGACCATTTTGAGCAGCATGCACAACTACTTAATCGAAGATTTTGAGAACTTTTTAATAGCCCAGTCTATGTGAAACCAGTTCAAGATTAGGTATGGATAGACCTCTAGAATGAGGCTACATACATTAAACCAAGGATCTCGATCATTCCATATCCATCCATCATCATGTGATGGGGATGATTATAGATTTAAAGAATGCTGAAGTTGACCTTACAAATGAGCAGTACATTTTTACAGTGATTCATTCACTACCTTACCCTTTGTGGAGTCAAATAAAGTTTTTAACGACTTATAATAAGAACATTAAGATTTTGAGGATATATGTCATTATCTTGAGTTGGAGGCCAAGAGCATAGAGACTTCTTTCCCCTTAACCTCTGTGGCCCAAGCTGGTTCTTTCTTTAAGCCTAAGAGTAAGAAAAGGAGTTAGGTGAGTGGCAAGAGTGGACAGGGACCTAAAGAAAGAAGGTGGCCAAGCGAAGAAAGGTCGATAAGGAAGCAAGAGGATTATAGCAAAGATTAAATGCTACAACTATGGTGTAAAATGCTATTTGGATCATGATTGCACTGAGCTTAAAAAGGTTTACTCCTCTCTTAATGTTTGTTCATACATTAGTGACACATTTCCTGATTGGATTGTAGATACGGGAATAAACAAACATGTAGCGCAAGATTGAGCCAAATATATGGATTTTCACTGGATTTTAGTAGGCATCCAATATTTTATTCTTAGGAATGGTCTGCATGAGCATGTATTGAAAGTAAAAGTTTATCACATTATGTTGCATGGTGGACATATAATTTTCCTGCATGATGTTTTGTGCACCCCAACCATTCAGTGTAATTGACATTTTGTACTTGCCCTACTATCTCTTGACTGCACTTTTGTTTCTTTGGGGATTAGTTGTATGAATATATGGATGGTGTTTTCTTCTTTTGTGGGCATTTGTCATAGGATTTTTTAGACTTGATGTTGATTTTAGCGATCATTATTCCTTATTTGCAAATATTTTTTTTCTTATAGATAATGATAGCCTGATATGACACATTGGACTTGGTCATATGTGTTAAGATAGAATGCCAATATTGGCTAAAGAAGGGCTATTAGGCCATTTCAGCAAGATAAGATTCTCTTTATATGTGAACCTTATCTAGTAGGAAAGGTGTCAAGGAAGTCTTTTTGTAAGGTTTCTAGAGCCTTTCAGCCTTAAAACATGGTATACTTGGATATCTATGGACCTCTGAGTATTGGAGCATACCACGTCACCTCTTATTTTCTTATATTTATAAATAATTATTTGCAATTCAAGTATGTATACTTAGATCTCTTATCGTTATAAAGTGCTGGATTATTTCTGATGCTTTTTAGCAGAGATAGAAAATCAGAAAGAGAGCTTTAAAGACACTCTGAATTGATAGAGGATGTGAATATCGATCGAACTTTGTAAAGAAAAAGAGAAACATAGGCAACTTACCATTTCTGATATCTCATAATAAAATGAAATTATAGAGCGTAAAAAATAGTACTTTACTAGATATGATTAGATTAATGATGGCACAAGCAAATCTTTTGATTAGTTTATAGGAAAATGCATTGCTAATTGCTACCTATATTCCTAATTATGTACCCAATAAATCAACGCCTTCTACTTCATATGAGTTATGATATAGCATAAAACTTAGTATGAATTATTTATTCTCGTAGGGCTTAATAGAATATGCTCACAATACCTTTTATAGAGTAGAAAAACTAGATCTTAGAGTCAATGTTCATTAGATACTTGGGCATTGGAGGGTTTTTCATAGGGATCACTCACTATGATTCTTGTACAAGGACTGTCTTGTAGGTTTACCAGAATAAAAGAAAGCTACCTGAATCCTGACGTGCGCCGTCTTTAAGCCGAAGAATTGAAATCCGCAACAACATAATGTATGATGAACATTTTGATAGAGAATAAATATTCTGATAAAGAATTGATTGGGATGAAGCTCAGAGCTATATAATTTATAGGGAATAATTTTTTGAGCATCGATGAAGTTAAAAAATATGTGCCTCTGCATGAGTTAGAGAAAGAATAAGACGAAAGCTTCGCATGAGAGGAAAGAGGCTTGCTCTGAACGTACGATGCTCTGTTTTGGAAGGAAACAGAGCATCGGAGCGTTACAATTTAAACGCGAGGATCCAAAAGGGAATTATAAAAACTACAATTTATTTTTTATTGCAGGATTGGTATTGCCGCTGCATGAGTTAGAGAAAGAATAAGACGAAAGCTGATGAGAGGAAAGAGGCTTGCTCTGAACCTACAATGCTCTGCTTCCTTCCAAAACAGAGCATCGGAGCGTTACAATTTATACGCGAGGATCAAAAAGAAATTATAGAAGCTACAATTTATTTTTTTATTGCAGGATTGGTATTGTAAATCTCGATCAATTCAATATATAGATACTTCTAACCTGCTGAGTGCTGACTGAAATCATAAATGGCCAACACATTTATTTACTGACATTAAAACAGTAGAAGCCAAAGCATCTCGAGCCTGTGACCGATATCTCTTCACTTGAATAACTCGATTCGGAGACCGCCGACCTTCACCTTTCCCTTGCCCGCCCTCGGCACCAACGTGACAAGTACACTGTCATCTGCTTCAGCTCCGAGATCCTCGAGCAATTCGGTGATCCCGAGCCGCAGCGCTGTCCTCATCTTCTTCTCCTTCTTGGAGTGCTTGTGCTTGTGAGGCACGTTGAAGAAGCTCCCGGCAAACTCACTCGACCCAGGGTCAACCCCGCCTTCCTCCGGCGTGTTAATGTACACGTCGAACTTGATGAACACGTCGCGGTCAAACTCGATCCCCGAGACCACCAGGACCTCGTCCTCGTCCTCCTTCTCCTTGCTGCTCCTCGACACCTTGGGCCGCCTTACCGTCGCACTCACCGGCCTGTCCAATGTCACCGGGAAGGTGGCTTCCGTGATCGCCCGTAGCGATCAGGCACCCTTTTTCGCTGCTACAGTAGCAGCCTTGGGAGTGGGTCGGGTTTTCAGCCATGGGATCTCGACGTCTTGGTAGGTGTAGCGGAGCCACCGAGTATCCAGATGATGTGGTTGGTACAGCCACAAAGGCAATTTCGGTAAAATATTAATGCAGCTTTTGGCTCCTTCGAGCCTCTCGAGTCGGCCCCGATCATTCCTGGTCGGCCCCGGCATCTCCGAGCCTACCGAGTCGGCCCCGACCATTCATGGTCGGCCCCGATTGGCTCCGGCGTCTCCAAGCCTGCCGAGTTGGCCCCGACCACTCCCGGTCAGCTCCGATCGGCCCTCGGCGTCTCCGAGCCCGCCGAGTCGGCCCCGACCATTCCTGGTCGGCCTCGATTGGCCTCCGGCGTCTCCGAGCCCGCCGAGTCGGTCCTGACCATTCCTGGTCGGCCCCGATCGGCCCCGGCGTCTTGGGGACTCTTTTCATCTAAAAAGGAGCTCATTCGAGCTCTTCCTCAGCTGTGACCTCGGTTGCTAACTTGAGCGTCTGAGGGTCCCCACCGGAGCATCCCTTCGGTCCTAGGACTTTTTGCAAGTAGCCCGGCAAGACAAGGATCCGCTAATCAATCTGCCGCCTTCTCCCGACGTTCAGGACCAGTGATCGGGCGTCATCAGATTGGCGCGCCAGGTAGGGGCTCAGGGTTCCCTGTGTTACATATCGGTGAACTTTTGCTCCCCCCTCTCTTCTTCTTCAAGCTATGGTGGTGACGCGAGCTCAAGATGTTCCATCAGCTGTCCAGCGGTGCTTCCCCCGCCAGTTAGGCAGCAGGAGGCCAATCCCCCTGCTACCGATCCTCTCGTCACCCGTCCATCACCAGATGCAGCTGTCGGAGCAACTAGCGAATCTCACCCAGCAAGTCCAAACTCTCACCGCTATGGTCCATGGACTCCAGCAGCAATAGTCTGTGGCCACTCAGCACCAGATTGCTCCCCCCACCAGTCAGCAATCAGCAAGCGGAGGCCCTCCTCAGCGGGAAGCCGGTCGTTGTCAGGTTTCCCCTAGGAAGCAGGTTCCCCTAGGAAGCCTCGCCGTGAGCCCCCCAAGCGGCCACGGTCCCCCGATTGTGGCCCCAGCAAATTTCCTCTTGAGCCGCATTGTCAGGAGGAACCAAAGCGGAAGTCCCGGCTCCCGCGTCCTTCTTCTTCTTTTTCTTCCTCTTCTTCTTCCTCCGAGCTATCTCGGAGGGCCCCGACAATCAGCCGCCAGGCGAAGGAGCACCTGGACGAGTACAATAGGCGACTGGATGAGCTTGCCAAGAAGATCAATCATCAACCGAAGGAGGAGTTTGACACCCGTCCTCCTTACACCCATCGGATATTGGAGGAGCCTGTCCCCTCCAGATTCCGTTTTTCTCAGATAGATCCGTACGATGGTACAACATATCCTCATGACCATCTTGAGAGTTATAAAGCAATGATGCAAGTCCAAGGCGCTTCGGACGCCCTTCTCTGCAAAGCCTTCCCCGCCACTCTACGGAAGGCTGCTCGCGCGTGGCACTCGTGCCTGTCCCCTCACAGCATCGACTCCTTTCGAGAGCTAGAGAGGGCCTTTCTGGCACATTTCGATGCCTGCCGGCGAATTCCAAGAGTGGCGGACAGCCTCTTCTCCGTGCGCCAGAAGGAGGGGGAGGCGCTACGAGACTTTGTGTCCCGGTTTAAGGCTGCCGCCCTCGAGGTTTACCATCTCGATGATGCGGTGGCAACGCTAGCGCTGAAGCGGAGACTCCTCCCGTCCCGCTTCACCTTTTCCTTGAACAAGGAGCCCCCGAGTTTCTACTTCGACCTCCTCCTCCAGGCTCAGAAGTACATCCATGTGGATGAAGCTGACTTCACCCGATGAGAATCCTCGAGGAGCTCCAGCCACAAGCCTGCTCGCCCCGAGCCAAACGGACCCCCTCGACACTGGCGGTCCGACCTGCCTCGCCGATCTGACAATAAGCATCGAAGCCCCATTCCTGACGAGAGCAAGCTCACACCCCTTCTTGCCCTTCGATCTCACATCCGTATGGAGATCGAGGGCGAGCCTTATCTCCAGCGCCCTCCTCCTATAAAGAAAGGTCCTTCCCGTGACAATAGTCGTTATTGCCGATTCCATCGGGATTACGGCCACGACACCGACAGTTGCTTCAGTTTGAAGCGGACCATAGAGGAACTCGTCCAGCGAGGCTACCTCGGCAAGTATATCCAAAAGGCCCCGCAGCCACTGCCGACCCTCATGGGGCCTCCACCTATTCAAGCCACCATTGATAACACTCCCACGGAGCGGACAGTCGGGATGGTGTCCTGGAGGGCAGCTCCTTCGTCCAAACGCCCGAGTGGGGACGAGGCACCGAATAATGTAATTTCTGGGGGGGAATCTGCTGTTGTTGAAAATGTAAATAATGAAGGCATCGTCATCTCTATGACGATCGCCAAGCACCCTGTAAAGAGGATATTGGTTGATAGTGGCAGCTCAACTGACATCCTTACCTACGATGCATTTGTTCGGATGGGATTATCTCTTGATTCCCTTCGACCTATGGTGGCTCCCTTAGTCGGGTTCACAGGGGATTCAGTAAAAGTCGAGGGCGAGATATGTTTGCCTGTGAAGGCCGGAGCACCACCACACCAAAGCACAGTGATTATGAAGTTCTTAGTTGTACGTGTCCCCTTAGCGTACAACGCCATTCTCAGGCGTCCGGGCCTCAATCTTTTGGATGCAGTTATCTCCACCCGGCGTTTACTGGTGCAGTTTCCCACTGATGAAGGAGTTGAAGTGATGCGCGGCGAGACCAGCCCAGTCCTACCTTGTTATCATACGGCATCAAGTCCTTTGGAAGCTGAATCAACTTTAGAAGCGCCTGATCCCAGAGATTCCAGCAAGGAAGGAGAACTAGCCGAGCATCTCCTAACTTTCCCTCTTGGAGACGACCCGGCGAAGACCGTGCGTGTCGGTGGACTCCTTTCCCCGGAGGATCGGAAGCACCTCTTAACCTTCCTGTGGGCTAACTCGGACGTTTTCGCTTGGTCGGCATCTGACATGCTCGGCATCCCTCCAGAGGTGATCACCCACAAGCTCAACATTGACCCAAGGCACCGTCCAATCCGCCAAAGGAAGCGAAGCTTCGCTCCCGACCGGCAAAAGGCTATCGATGAGGAAGTCAACAAACTGCTCAGTGCAGGCCACATCCGGGAGGCACATTACCCTAGCTGGCTGGCTAATGTGGTCATGGTGCGAAAGGCAAGCGGGAGCTGGAGAATTTATATCGACTTCACCGACCTTAACAAGGCATGTCCAAAAGATAGTTTTCCCCTGCCAAGGATAGATCAGCTGGTGGATTCCACCTCCGGGCATGAGTTCCTCAGTTTTATGGACGCCTTCTCTGGATATAATCAGATAAGAATGGACCCCAATGCCGAGGAGCACACATCCTTTGTGACGGAGAAAGGCATTTATTGCTACAAGGTGATGCCTTTTGGCCTCAAGAATGCGGGGGCAACCTACCAGAGGTTGATGAACAGGGTGTTCCAAGATCAGCTAGGCCGGAATATGGAGGTCTATGTGGATGACATGCTAACAAAGAGCACCCATGCCTTTAATCACGTCTCCGACTTAGAGGAAACCTTCAACAACCTCCGTCATTTCCAAGTCAAGCTGAACCTCAAGAAATGTGCTTTCGGGGTCATGGCGGGCAAGTTCTTAGGTTTTATGGTGACCCAGCGGGGGATCAAGGCAAACCCAGAGAAGATCAGTGCCATCCTTGATATGAGGCCACTGTCCAGCAAGAAGGAAGTGTAACAACTAACGGGAAGAGTGGCGGCTCTGAGTCGTTTCCTCTCCAGATCGGTCGAGAGGTGTTTACCCTTCTTCAAGGCCTTGCGGAAGGTGAACAGCTTCGAGTGGACAGACGACTGCTAGAGAGCCTTTGACGGGTTGAAAGCATTTCTGTCCTCTCCGCCGCTCCTGTCTAAGCCAAGGGATGGGAAAAGCCTTTTCCTTTACCTCGCCGCTTCTCTGGAGGCTGTTAGTTCGGTCTTGGTGCGTATCGACACTGACGGGACCTGGAGACCCATCTATTATGTGAGGAAGGTCCTCCATGATGTAGAAGTTAGGTACTCCAAGACAGAGAAAGTTATCTTCGCCCTGATAGTCTCTGCCCGACGTCTTCGCCCATACTTTCAAGTCCATCCCATCATGGTGCTCACGGACCAGCCCCTTCGAGCCATCTTGGCCCATCCGGATACCTCAGGCCGACTCGCCAAATGAGCCATCAAGTTAGGAGAGTTCGACCTCTCCTTCCAGGCACGACCGGCTCTGAAGTCCCAAGTTTTAGCCGACTTCCTGGTTGAGTGCACTAGGGCAGATGAGGCGACTGAGGAAGTTACCAAGGAATAGTGCGAGCCCGAACCAAGTGGCGATGGAGAAACTTGGATCCTTCATGTGGACGGTTCGTCAAACTCTCAGGGAAGTGGCGTCGGCCTCATTCTCGTCGGGCCAAGCGGTGAGAGGACAGAATGCGCCCTGCAGTTTCTATTCGAAGCCACCAATAATCAAGCTGAGTACGAAGCCCTGCTGGCCGGATTAAGGCTAGCCCAGGAGTTCGGGATAAGGTGTCTCAGGGCTTTCATAGACTCGCAAGTTGTCTCCGGGTAAATCAACGGAGAATACGAGGTGCGTGACCCTGTTATGACTCAGTACTTGGGCAAGGTTTATCTCTTGACCTCCCCCTTAGCTTACTTTAGTATCAGTTACATTCCCCGAAGTGAGAACGCCAAGGCCGATATCATTTCTCGTCTAGCTACCTCTGCCGACGGCATGGCAAGGGATGCTTACATCGAATACTTAGAAAGGCCCAGCATAGAGGACGGCGAGGAAGTCCTCCCGCTCACCCAAGAGCCCACATGGATGGATGCCTACGTCCGCTATCTCACTGATGGCACTCTCCCTAACGATCGCAATGAAGCCAGGCTACTCAAGTGGAGGGCCTCCAAATTCGTCCTCCTGGACGGACGTCTATACAGAAGGTCGTTCTCCTACCCCCTGCTCAAGTGTGTAGGACCCGCCGACGCTAACTACATTCTCAGAGAAATCCACGAAGGCATCTGTGGAAATCACCTGGGGGCAGGTCCCTATCCCAGAAGGCTCTCCGTCAGGGATACTTCTGGCTCACTATAAAAGAGGACGCGGCCAAACTAGTTCAGAAGTGTGATGGTTGTCAGCACCACGCGCACATCCAGCATCAACCGTCCACCCCACTGAACCTGCTCTCGGCCCCCTGGCCTTTCGCTCAAAGGGGAATGGACATCCTCGGGCCATTCCCCCCAGCTTCAGGGCTGCGGAGATTCTTGCTAGTCGCCATCAACTACTTCACCAAATGGGTCGGGTCGAGGCGCTAGCTAAGATCACTGAAAGTGAGGTCAAAGCCTTCTTCTGGAAGTCGATTATATGTCGTTTTGGCCTATCTCATACCCTCGTCATAGACAACGGCCGCCAATTCAACAATGAAGCATTTAAGGCTTTCTGTGACGAGCTAGGCATTCATCACCGATTCACCTCTGTCGGCCACCCCCAGACCAACGGAGAGGCCGAGGTCATGAACCGCACCATTCTCAGAGGGCTCAGGACCTGGCTGGATGGGTCCAAGGGTCGATGGGTGGAGGAACTCCCCAGTATGATATGGGCTTACCACACAACCGCTAGGGCCCCGATGGGCGAGACTCCCTTCAGTCTCGTCTTCGGATCTGAAGCCGTCATTCCCATTGAGATCGGGCTACCCAGTCCACGCGTGGAGTCCTTCAACGAGGAAAACAACTCCGCACTGATACGGGCTAATCTAGACTTCATCGACGAAGCACATGACCGGATGAGGCTACGCATGGCGACCTTCCGTCAGCGAGCGGCCAAGTACTATATCTAAAACTAATTACAGAATCCCCAAAGATGTAGTCCTATACATGCCAAAAGCCGACGATAGGGTTTCAACCGAGTTAAGTCTGGGAGCTTTCTTCTATGAGGAAAGTCTCAGGGCCAGCCTTCGATTTCCTCTTCACCCGTTGGTACAAGAGGTGATGAGGTTCTACAACATTTGTCCAACAATGGTGGCGCCCAACAGCTGGCGCAACCTTATTAGGTTTATTTCACTCTTTAGCCACGTTGGAGTGACTATGACTCTTTCCATGTTCCGCGTTTGCCACAATCTGGTTTCCGGGAGGGGTTCTGAGTGGTCGTATATTGGTCCTCAGAGATTGTTCAAGATGATCACCGATAATCCATCCTCAATAAAGGAATGAAAATCTGGATTTTTTATTGCTGATGGGAACATTGGCTCGGATTTTCCAAGGGGATGGTCGGGCTATGTGAAAGATCCAGGGGCGCACCCGGAGTTGAGCGAACAGGAGAAGAGGGATTTGGTGACTCTCCGTGGTGGCCGGGCAGTGTCGGCTAGTACCCTGTTATCGGAGGATGCCCTCTTCGCCGCCGAACTTAGTCCTATTGATCCACAGGGTGAGTATACTTTTCATCTTTGGTCATGTTTACCAGCATGTCCGATTGTCCCTATCCAATTAACCCGTTTGATATGTTTTCAGCTGAGAGATCAGAGTTTGTGGGCCAGGCGAAGAATGAACTGGGCAAGCGCCACAAGGGTTCCAGCTCTGGAGAGAGGCACAAATATGAAAAGAGGTCTCACCCTTCCGGGTCTCGCCCAAAGGGGTCGAGGAAGGACGGATCCAGCCGCCTTTCTCCCATTCCAATAGGAGAGGAAGTAGGGGTGCGGATTAGGGCTAAGGAGTCCCCTCCACCTGAGGGAGGCAGAATGGTAGAGGAAGCGGCTGGGGGAAGTTCAGAGGGAATTGTTGGGGTTTCTCCCATCAATATTCTGGTCATAATGGATGACGCAGAGGATATGTTGCCTGTCGGCCTGGTGGTTCCCCTGCAAAAGATGCTTCAATTATCAGCGGTGAGAAGCTCACCGTGCGCAGAGGAGACCCTCGTCCAAACAGAGGGGTCAATGGGGGCAACGGCGGTTGCCGATGTTCTAACGGGACCACCCGCCCAGAGGCCAGTGGAAGCTGTGATACCTTCTGTTGAGGATCTCCCTTCCACGGCTCCTGAAGACATCACGGGTGAGGTCGAAGCTCGAGCGGAGTTAGTGGGAGGCGTAGTGTGGATAGAAGAGGAGGAAGAAGAATTGCAGAGTGAGGGGGATGCTCGGACCGAGGTTCTTCCAGCCGAGTCCGAGGTATTCAAGGCTGAGAAGATTAGAGTTTTGATAGAGGAGGCCGGGCAGACAATTCCTCAAGTCAGGGCTCCTCAGGCCAGCTCTTCGGTGATGGGCTCTCCAAACAACAGCTCAGAATGGGATGACATGCTCACCACCTTGATGAGGTCTGTTTTGCACAAAGGGGAGGGTTCACCACGGACGAGTCTGCGGTTGAGGCCATCATCGATGTGGCCTTCCGCCGGCTCGGGGCGCCGAAGGATGCTTTCCTTCTTCCGGAGATCTGTGATGCCACTCTCATGATGATAGCTTCAAATTACGCTGCTCGGGTAAGCCATTATTCTGGGCTTGTGACTCATAGTTTGTCAGACTATAGCCTCTCACTTGTATTTTCTTTGCAGAATTCTTTAGTTACAAGGGCGCTAATTTGGCGCCTAAGCTTGGCCGCAG
Organism: Calamus simplicifolius; assembly: GCA_900491605.1. Lineage (NCBI taxonomy): Eukaryota > Viridiplantae > Streptophyta > Magnoliopsida > Arecales > Arecaceae > Calamus > Calamus simplicifolius. The sequence continues at coordinate 232,604 of UESW01001567.1, read as the reverse complement.
GGGCTTGTGTTCAGGCCAGGAAGGAGGCAGCCGATCTTTGGGTGAAGGTGCAGCCTATCGACTCGCTTTCCAATGCCTTGGTGCTCAACAGGAAGAATCTCGATAGGGTGACCGAGTCTTTTCGTTTGGCGACTGAGAGAGCCTCTCGGCTCGAAACTCAGGTCAAAGAGCTCCATGGCTTCCGCGAGCAAGCGGATAAAGCTTATCTGGAGCTATCCTAGCTTAAAACAGAGCATGACGACAAGGTCAGGACTATGCAGCAATACTTTGAAAAGAGGTGGGACCAACTGAAGGCCAGCCATGCTGAAGATAAGAACAATTAGAAAAGGAGGCTTGAGGAGGAGGAGCGCAAATGCCAGCAGTAGTGAGACCAGCTCACTAGTTTGAATAAAGAGATCGCCGAGATGGATAATCAGCTGAAATGGCTGAATGGAAAGGTTGCTTGGCTTACCGATGACCTCGACCATGCACAGCGGGAAATTGGGGACAAACAGTCCCGGATTGATGATCTCAAAGAGGGTCTTCGCCAAAATCAATCAGCTAAGTCGAAGGCCTTGGAGAGGGTACGAGAGCTGAGCAGCGAGCTGGTTCAGTGAGAATAAGAGGTATGGTGTCTCTCTTTTTCGTTCGACATTAGTGTTTTTATTTTGTCTGTGAGTTTGAGTGTTCTGATGTTTTGTAGATGAGCAAAATTGAGCTCAAGGCACAGGAGCAAGTTAACGCCTTGGAGGCGGAGCTGTCCACAAGTTGGCAAAAAAACCTTGATGTTGAGAAATTATTGAAACATAATTGCCTCAACTTTATTGATTTTGATGATTTCCAAAAGCCATGAGTACATTAAAGAAAACATTGTGTTTATTTATCACAAATCTTGAGCTTATTCAAATTGAAATGAATGAACCTTCAATGGTCATATTAAAAGAGTCTTGAATCTATTAGAAGAAGGAATTTCAAGTTCTAAGCTTAAAAGAATTCTAAAAGGAATTTTACACTTTATATTTCAATCAATAAAATCTTGGAACATGTCTTGAATCCATGACAAACATCATATTTAATGAGTTCAAGTCAAATTTATATTTTAAATTTAATTGGGACAAGTTTTAAAGTAAATCAGAACATTTTTTTGATTTTTGTATCGGTCCCGAGCCGACTCAAGGGTTTCCGAGTCGACTCCCCATATTGCCTGAGTTTCTCGAGTCGACTCCCCAAATTGCCTTGATTTTCAAGAGTCGACCCCTGAATTCTTGCGAGCCGACTCCTGTCTGTGCGAGCCGACTCCGCTCAAACAACAGAACCCATGTTTTTTGAGCACTTCTCGAGTCGACTCCCCGTTTTCTTCGAGTCGACTCCTGACTTTCAGGAGCCGACACTTGTGTTTTCGCGAGTCGACCCCTCATGCCTTAAAAATGTTTCTATTTTTGGTAATCGACCTCGAGCCGACTCCCACAAAGCTCGAGTCGACTCCGCAAAATCTGGGCGCGATTTTTACGGATGACACATCAGCTCCAACGGTTAGATTTTTAAATAACGGCTATTTTTCCTTGACTCTAACGGATATATTTTTGCAGATTCTATAAATAGAGGAGTTCTTTTCAAATCAAACACTGAAGAAAAAAATCAAAAAGAGAGAAAAGAAAATCATTTGAAAAGAGGGAAAAACAGAGCAAATTTGGAAAAAATCTTTTAGCTCAACGAAGAGAGATTCAGAAGGAGTGAAATCCAAGAGTGAGATTCGTGCACTCCAGAGCTACATTCTACAAAAGATTCAAGAGGAGATCCCAACGCTTTCAAGAGCAAATCAAAGATCTTCCACATTCAAGAAAAAGGGAGAAAAAGCTTCAACCCAACTCCAAAGCTCAAATCTGTGAAGAATCCGTGCTGAGGCCTGATTCAACATCAAGAGGAGTTGAAGGAAGGAAGCCAAAGAAGCCAAGCCAGCTCTCAAGCTCTAAATATTCAGGCTTTTCTAAACTCAATTTTTATTTTGAAATATCTGCTCAAAAAGGAGCTGCTTGTAATTAAACTCATTTTAATTATTTGTGTCTAGTTTAATCTGAGGGATTAAACTAGAGGAGGTTGTTTAACCTCGGTACAAGCTAGGTATAGCTTGTGTTTGGGTTTGGTGCCGGTGAGCCCGTGTAAAATCGGCTGGGTTCGTTGTGATCCCGGAAAAACAACAAGTTTGAGTTGTGAACTTGTAAAACAACTCGGCTGTAATCTAGAGAGATTATAGTGTGGACCCAAGTGAGTCTTGGGAGTGGACGTAGGTGTTGGTTGCACCGAACCACTATAAAAATATCTTGTGTTTGCCGTGCTTAATTGTCTCTTCTCTATCTCTCATATACTTGTGTTTGTGCTTTGCATATTAGTTGATTCTTCCACTTGCACATCTCATTTTAAATTGCTTAAAAGTCTTAAATTTTTTAAGAACCCAATTCACCCCCCCCTCTTGGGTTGCCATCTGGGCCAACAATTGGTATCAGAGCATAGTGCTCATTTAGAGTTTGATCTCACGATCAAGAGCTAAAGGTCATTATGGCAACACAAAGTGGTTCTAGTTTTGCTGAAGGTCATTCTACGAATAGACCTCCACTTTTTAATGGCTCAAACTATTCTTATTGGAAAGCTAGAATGAGGATATTCATTCAAGCTTCTGATTATGAGCTTTGGGGTGTTATATTAAATGGACCTAGTACACCCACACACCTTATTGATGGCACTATTGTTCCAAAGCCCGAAAGGGATTGGAATGATAATGATAGGAGAATGGCTCAACTTAATGCCAAAGCCATTAATATCTTATATTGTTCCTTAGATTCAAATGAATTCAACCGCATCTCTACTTGTAATTCCGCTAAAGAAATATGGGATAGGTTGGAAATTACACATGAAGGAACAAACCAAGTAAAAGAATCAAAAATAAACATTTTGGTTCACAAATATGAATTGTTTACAATGGAGCAAACTGAAACCATCACATGCATGTTCACTAGATTTACTGATATTGTGAATGGTTTGAAAAGTCTAGGAAAAGTTTATACTAATGCTGATCTTGTTCGCAAAATACTCAGGTCATTGCCAAGATCGTGGGAAGCAAAAGTCACAGCAATCCAAGAAGCCAAAGACCTCAATGCACTACCCTTAGAGGAGCTTCTAGGATCTCTCATGACCCACGAATTGACAATGAGGCAGCATATTGAGGAGGAAACTAAAAAGAAGAAAACCATTGCTCTAAAGGCTGAAAAAGAAGTGGAAGAGAGCAGCAGTGATGATAGTAATGACTATAATGATGAAACTGCTCTTTTGGCCAAGAAATTCAGGAGATTTTTGAGGAAAAAGAAACCCTTCCAAAAACGAAAATTTGGAAACAAAATGGAAGGAGAAAAGGAAAAGGAAAAGAAAGATAAGGACAAGGACAAAGAGAAAGACCCCTTGATCTGTTATGAGTGTAAGAAACCGGGGCATTACCGATATGATTGTCCACAATTGAAAAAGACCTTCAAGAAAAAGAAGAAGGCATATGTTGCAACATGGACTGACAGCAATGAATCTTCTTCCGAAGAAGAAGAACAAAAAGAGGTTGCAAATATTTGCTTCATGGCCAACGACAACGACAATGACGAGGTAAGCACCGAAACCCCCGATGATGAATTTACATTTGATGAAATGTTTGAAGCTTTCAATGAATTGATGATTGATTTTAAAAGTTTGAAAAAGAAATATAAAGTTTTGAAAACTGAAAACTTAAATTTAGTTAAGGAGAAAATGAATTAAGTCTTGTACTTAAAGATTTAAAAGATAAAGAAGAAACTTCTCTTAATGAAGAAAATGATTTTACTCATAAGATTGATTTGCTGAAATCTGAGAATGAAAAATTAATTAAAGAAAAAGAATCAATCTCAAATGAAAATAATTGTTTAAAGAAAGAAGTCAAAAAATATAAAGACATTGTTGAGAAATTTACTTTAAGCTCAACTAAATTAAACATGATTCTAGATAGTCAAAAGGCTGTTTTTGACAAAGCTGGGCTAGGGTATAACACTTTAAGAAAACAAAAATCATTAAAAAATATTTTTGTAAAAGCTAACCAAAGCAATATAACTTGTTTTAAATGCAATCAAAAAGGACACAAATCCTTCGAATGTAAAACCTTAATGAACAACAAGAAATTAAAAAATATTAAAACTAAGAAAATATGGGTTCCGAAAGGAACAATTTTTATTGCTGCTAACCATGAAGGACCCAAGAAAGCTTGGGTACCTAAGCATAAAGTTTGATGATACTGCAGGAATGTCTTGTGGCCAAAAGATCAAACAAGAAGTGGTATCTTGATAGCGGCTGCTCAAGACATATGACGGGTGACAAAGAGGAATTCATCACCCTAGAAGAAAATGTTGGTGGAGTTGTGACATTTGGCGATAACGGTAAAGGTCAAATTTTGGGCCTTGGTAAAGTTCGCATAACTCCATCTATAGTAATTGATAATGTACTTTATGTTAATGGTTTGAAGCATAATCTAATTAGCATAAGTCAATTATGTGATAAAAACTTTAATGTTTCTTTTAAATCTTCTTTATGCACTGTAACTAATTCTATTGATGATAGCATTGTTTTTACTGGTTATAGATTTGGCAATATATACTTAGTTGACACAGACAAAACTTCTAAGAGTAGTCATTGCCTAATCACTGATAATGCTAACATTAATGATATTAGTTGGTTGTGGCATCGTAGATTAGGTCATGCAAGCACACACCTTATTTCAAAACTAATTAAAATGGATTTAGTCAAAGGTTTACCTAAGTTAGATTTTGAAAATAATAAAATCTGTGATGCATGTCAATTTGGAAAACAAACTAGAAGTTCATTTAAATCTAAAAACGTTGTTTCAACTTCTAGGGGACTAGAGCTACTTCACATGGATCTTTTCGGACCAACTAGAACCACAAGTCTAGGAGGAAAGAAATATGGTCTAGTGATTGTAGATGATTACTCTAGATATACTTGGGTAATGTTTTTAGCTCACAAAGATGAGACTTTCTCGATGTTCCTGAAATTTTTCAAGAAAGTCACAAATGAGAAAAACACTACTATAGTATCTCTAAGAAGTGATCATGGAACAGAATTTGAAAATCACTTATTTGAAAATTTCTGCACTGAAAATGGAATTAATCATAATTTTCAGCCCCTAGGACTCCACAACAAAACGGTGTAGTTGAAAGAAAGAATAGGACTTTAGAAGACATGGCCCGTACCATGCTATGTGAAAGCAACTTACCAAAGTATTTTTGGGCGGAAGCAATTAACACAGCATGTTACATCTTAAACAGAGCTTTAATAAGACCAATATTAAAGAAAACACCTTATGAATTATGGAATGAAAGAAAACCAATATAAAATACTTTCATGCATTTGGATGTAAATGTTTCATTCATAATAATGGTAAAAACAACTTAGGAAAATTTGATGCTAAATCTGATGAAGGAATTTTTCTAGGTTATTCAACAACTAGTAAGGCATATAGAATCTTTAACAAGAAACCTTAGTAGTTGAAGAATCCATTCATGTAGTTTTTGATGAGTCTTTAGCAACTAGATCTGAAAAGATTGATGATGAGGAAGATACAAACATAATTGAAAAAGATCTTGAAAAACTTAATATTGAAGTATCTTCTGATCATGAACAAGAAGCTAAAGATGATGATTCACATAAGGATGATGATGTTAATAATGATCATAATGATGTAGATCTTCCAAGAGACTGGAGATATGCACATAGTCATCCCAAGGAATTGATTATAGGCGATCCATCTCAAGGAATAAGGACTAGATCATACATGAGAAATATTAGTAATCATCTTGCATTTGTATCACAAATTGAACCTAAAACTATAGAAGAAGCTGAAAAAGATAATAATTGGATGTTAGCAATGCAAGAAGAACTTAATCAATTTACTAGAAATAATGTTTGGACTTAGTTGAAAGACCTAAAAACCATTCAATATAGGAACTAAATGGGTTTTTAGAAATAAGTTAGATGAAAATGGCATAGTAATTAGAAACAAAGCTAGATTGGTTGCTAAAGGATATAGTCAAGAAGAAGGTATTGATTTTGATGAAACCTTTGCACCTGTAGCTAGACTAGAAGCCATTAGACTATTACTTGCATTTGCATGTCATATGAACTTTAATTTATTTCAAATGGATGTAAAAAGCGCATTTTTAAATGGACTTATAAATGAAGAAGTTTATGTAGAACAACCACCAGGTTTTGAAGATCACGAGTTTTCAAATCACGTTTTTAAATTGCACAAAGCTTTATATGGTTTGAAACAAGCACCTAGAGCTTGGTATGATAGGTTAAGTAAATTCTTAATAGAAAATGATTTTACAGAGGAAATGTTGATAAAACTTTGTTTTTGAAAAGAAAAAGTAAAGATTTACTAGTAGTACAAATATACGTAGATGACATTATTTTTGGTGCTACTAACGAATCTCTCTGTCAAGAATTTGCAAAGTTAATGCAGGGAGAATTCGAGATGAGCATGATGGGAGAACTCAACTTCTTCCTTGGACTCCAGATCAAACAATGCAAGGAGGGAATTTTTATCAACCAAACCAAGTACACAAGAGAACTACTCAAAAAGTTTGGTATGGAAACAATGAAACCCCTTGGAACACCAATGAGTCCTTCATGCAAGCTAGACAAAGACGAAGAAGGTAAGAAGGTTGATCAGAAGTATTATCGAGGTATTATCGGATCCCTTCTCTATTTAACAGCAAGTAGACCAGATATAATGTTTGCAGTATGTTTGTGTGCTAGATTTCAAGCTGAACCTAAAGAATCACATTTAATAGCTGTTAAAAGAATCTTAAGATATCTAAATGGCACAAAAGATGTAGGTTTATGGTATTCTAGAGACTCCACATTAAACCTAATTGCATATTCAGATTCTGATTATGCTGGATGTAAAATTGATAGAAAAAGCACAAGTGGTGCATGCCATTTCTTAGGAAGTAACTTAATCACATGGTTTAGCAAAAAGCAAAATTCAGTTGCATTATCAACTACTGAAGCTGAATATGTAGCAGCTGGAAGTTGCTGTGCGCAAATCCTATGGATTAAGCGACAACTTGAAGACTATGGTATCAAACTTAATAAGACACCCATAAAATGTGATAATACTAGTGCAATCAATTTAACGAAAAATCCAATTCAACACTCAAGAACAAAACACATAGAAATTAGATATCATTTTATAAGAGAACATGTAGCTAATGATGAAATTTGTTTAGATTATGTAAACACTGAAGAACAATTAGCTGACATCTTTACAAAACCCCTAAGTGAAGAAAGGTTTGAATATCTAAGAGGAGAATTAGGAATTTGTAATCCTTTTGAGTAAATTTTGAAATCTTAAGGAAATATATCTAGAATTCCTTCAAATTCTTAAAATCTTAAGGAAATTTTATCTAGAACTCATATCAAATTGATCTCTCAAATCATGATTTTTAATCATTCAAAGATCAATTTTTGGACTTATTTCGGATTCCCTGAAACTTCAATCTAATTTTTTCTCTGAAATTGTCTCGGGAGCCGACTCGAGAGTATCGGAGTCGACTCGAGTTTCTGCTGAAACTCAGGAGTCGACCCCTCCTCTGAGCGAGTCGACTCGAGATCGTGTCCGTGCTCTGTGACTTGTCGCGAGCCGACTCCACACTTTGCGCGAGTCGACTCGACGTGGTCCCAGTTAATTTATTTAGGGCACGAGTCGACCCGACGGACATTCCATTCTTCCAAAATCTTCCAAATCCTCTCCAAAACTTTCCCAAAACCCTCCAATCTTCAATTAACCTCCGATTAACAATCCTTCAAGATCAATGGCACCTAAAACTCGAGGAGCAAGCTCAAGTGGGGCCGGTGTGAAGAGGAAAAGGACCGTCCGACGACCCGTCCGCGAGCCGTCTTCGGATTCTTCCTCTACTCCTTCGGCTAATGTTCCTCCAGCTCCAACACCAGCTCCTATCCCCCAGGTAGATCTCCTAGCCAGTAAATATGACCACTGGAAGGAAAGTGGATTTTGAGTTATTTGAGAATGAGGTTTTATTATTGGTAGACAGCTTATTGAGATGGGTCTTGAGATATTTGTTCTTTGGAATGCCCAACTATCCCTGCTTTGGTTAAAGGAATTTTACAAGAACTTTGTCTAGAGGAGACGATGGGCTTGTGAGCAAGGTGAGAGGAATCGGTTTGAACATTACATCTTCCATCCTTTCTAGACTTTTGAAATTACCACTATCTGGACCTTCACATTTGCTTCTGAAGATAGGTCTCCTGCTTCATCGATTATTGAACAGGAACTTTGAGGGATTTGAAGAAGTTCTTGCTAAGTCAACTGCCATTGGAGTTAAGATTTTCACAATATTTGCAGCAGAATCTTATTTCCCAAGACAGGCCGGTTTGATTATGTTTCAGAACGAGATATTTTATCATGGATGCCATTGTATCTGGCAAACCATTCAATCTGCCTAGGATGATGATTTGGTATATTGCAGACTGTGCAGGGAAGAAGAAATCCAGCTTACCCTATGGCATGGTTTGACTTTATTTTTAAGCCAAGGGATGTGTTCAGTGATAATGAGCCAAAGAAAGAGTTAAGGCATACTGATTATTATACTTTGGCTACTATTCATCGCATGGGATTTATTAAGAAAAATGGAAGTTGGGAGAGAAAGACTGATACTGAAGATAGAGACTTAGATGCAGAGGCACCAGAGATTCCTTGAGACATTCTTCTCCGGAGCCTCCTCAGCATTCATCTGTTCCAGATCCTATCCCTGCTCCTACTATTGATCCTGCACAGTCTTCCACTATTTCATCTGCTAGTTTTTCTGAAACTCAGTTGGATCAACTTCGATCTTTATTCAAGTCTGAGTTGAGTGATCAAGAGAAAGCTTAAAGAATTTGAATGATAAGTTATGAACTTAAAAGAAGCTTATATTCTCTTAGTGATCGGGTTGCCTTGATAGAGTCCACTCTCAGTTCTTCTACAGGTTCCTTAAGTGAAAATTTAAAGAATATCTTTGAAGAACTTAAGGACATCTGTGGTGACTCGGAGACTTACTCCCAAAGCAACGCCGAGCTTCAAGATAAAATCCAATCTGCTTGCACCTTTGTTGATAAAAACTAAAAGACTATGTTGGGATTCAATGCGAAGGAATGAAGCAAATTGTAGACATTTGAATAGAATCACTAGAAGAAATTTTTAAGTTTTCATGTAATTTTGATGTAGTAGACTTTTGCAATGTACAAGTGTACTTTCATTTGAAGTAATGAAAATATTTGATGCTTCACTTTTTGTCTATCTCAATTGTGAGTACCCTTGAATATCTTTGAATGCTTATGTTTAAATTGATATAATTTTGAATATCTCAATACTCAATTGATAACTAAGATGCTGAATGAATTCGAATGAGTTTAATCAATTTGATGCTCTGATGCATCTCAACCTTTTTGTTGATACAAAAAAGGGGGAGAATTTATAGTTTAATGATTGTCATATGATTGTGATAAACAATGGGTTAAGTTAATTAAGTTTCATAGGGGGAGCTACCTCATTGAGGGGGAGCCTAAACTTCCATGAAAACAAAGTTAATTCACTAATCAATCATGAACAAACTCAATATTTTTGTCATCATCAAAAAGGGGGAGATTGTTGAGAAATTATTGAAACATAATTGCCCCAACTTATTGATTTTGATGATTTCCAAAAGCCATTGAGTTACATTAAAGGCATTGTGTTTATTTATCACAAATCTTGAGCTTATTCAAATTGAAATGAATGAACCTTCAATGGTCATATTAAAAGAGTCTTGAATCAATTGAAGAATGTTTCAAGTTCTAACTTAAAAGAATTCAAAAGGAATTTTACACTTTTATTTCAATCAATAAAATCTTGGAAATTGTCTTGAATCCATGACAAACATCATATTTAATGAGTTCAAGTCAAATTTATATTTCAAATTTGGTTGGGATGATTTTAAAGCAAATCAGAATTTTTCTGATTTTTGTATCGGTCCCGAGCCGACTCGAGAGTTTCCGAGTCGACTCCCCATTTGCCTGAGTTTCTCGAGTCGACTCCCCAAATTGCCTTGATTTTCAAGAGTCGACCCCTGAAAGTCAGCCGACTCCGCTCGACTCACTTCTCGAGTCGACTTTTTCGAGTCGACTCCCGTCGAGCTCGCGAGTCGGAAAAATTTTTTTTTTGGATCGACCTCGAGCCGACTCGCACAAAGCCGAGTCGACTCCCGAAATCTGGGCGGATTTTTAATGACACATCAGCTCCAACGGTTAGATTTTTAAATAACGGCTATTTTTCCTTGTTCTAACGGATATATTTTTGCAGATTCTATAAATAGAGGAGCTTTTCAAATCAAACAAAGAAAAAAATCAAAAAGAGAGAAAAGAAGAATCATTCAAAAGAGGGAAAAACAGAGCAAATTTGGAAAAATCTTTTAGCTCAAGAAGAGAGATTCAAAAGGAGTGAAATCCAAGTGAAAGATTCGTCTACTCCTTCTCATCATTCCACAAAAGCAAAGAAAATCCAACGCTTTCAAAGAGCAAATCAAAGGATCTTCCACATTCAAAAAAAGGGAGAAAAAGCTTCAAAAGTCAACTCCAACGGTCAAGAATCTAGCTGAGGCGTGATTCAACATTCAAGAGGAGTTGAAGGAAGGAAGCCAAAGAAGCCAAGCCATCTACCATCGGCAAATATTCAGGCTTTTCTAACTCAATTTTGTACTTTTTGTATATCTGCTCAAGGGGAGCACTTGTAATTAAACTCATTTTATTATTTGTTCTGATTCAATCTGAGGGATTGAATAGTGGAGGTTGTTTACCTCGTACAAGCCGGAGTGCTTGTGTTGGGTTTTGTGTGCCGGTGAGCCCGAGTTAAAACCAGCTGGGTTCGTTGTGACCCGTGAAAACAACAAGTTTGAGTTGTGAGCTTGTAAAACAACTCGGCTGTAATCTAGAGAGATTATAGTGTGGACCCAAGTGAGTCTTGGGAGTGGACGTAGGTGTTGGTTGCACCGAACCACTATAAAAATATCTTGTGTTTGCCGTGCTTAATTGTCTCTTCTCTATCTCTCATATACTTGTGTTTGTGCTTTGCTTATTAGTTAATCCTTTCACTTGCACATCTCATTTTAAATTGCTTAAAAGTCTTAAATTTTTTAAGAACCCAATTCACCCCCCCCCTCTTGGGTTGCCATCTGGGCCAACAATTGGTATCAGAGCATAGTGCTCATTTAGAGTTTGATCTCACGATCAAGAGCTAAAGGTCATTATGGCAACACAAAGTGGTTCTAGTTTTGCTGAAGGTCATTCTACGAATAGACCTCCACTTTTTAATGGCTCAAATTATTCTTATTGGAAAGCTAGAATGAGGATATTCATTCAAGCTTCTGATTATGAGCTTTGGGGTGTTATATTAAATGGACCTAGTACACCCACACACCTTATTGATGGCACTATTGTTCCAAAGCCCGAAAGGGATTGGAATGATAATGATAGGAGAATGGCTCAACTTAATGCCAAAGCCATTAATATCTTATATTGTTCCTTAGATTCAAATGAATTCAACCGCATCTCTACTTGTAATTCCGCTAAAGAAATATGGGATAGGTTGGAAATTACACATGAAGGAACAAACCAAGTAAAAGAATCAAAAATAAACATTTTGGTTCACAAATATGAATTGTTTACAATGGAGCAAACTGAAACCATCACATGCATGTTCACTAGATTTACTGATATTGTGAATGGTTTGAAAAGTCTAGGAAAAGTTTATACTAATGCTGATCTTGTTCGCAAAATACTCAGGTCATTGCCAAGATCGTGGGAAGCAAAAGTCACAGCAATCCAAGAAGCCAAAGACCTCAATGCACTACCCTTAGAGGAGCTTCTAGGATCTCTCATGACCCACGAATTGACAATGAGGCAGCATATTGAGGAGGAAACTAAAAAGAAGAAAACCATTGCTCTAAAGGCTGAAAAAGAAGTGGAAGAGAGCAGCAGTGATGATAGTAATGACTATAATGATGAAACTGCTCTTTTGGCCAAGAAATTCAGGAGATTTTTGAGGAAAAAGAAACCCTTCCAAAAACGAAAATTTGGAAACAAAATGGAAGGAGAAAAGGAAAAGGAAAAGAAAGATAAGGACAAGGACAAAGAGAAAGACCCCTTGATCTGTTATGAGTGTAAGAAACCGGGGCATTACCGATATGATTGTCCACAATTGAAAAAGACCTTCAAGAAAAAGAAGAAGGCATATGTTGCAACATGGACTGACAGCAATGAATCTTCTTCCGAAGAAGAAGAACAAAAAGAGGTTGCAAATATTTGCTTCATGGCCAACGACAACGACAATGACGAGGTAAGCACCGAAACCCCCGATGATGAATTTACATTTGATGAAATGTTTGAAGCTTTCAATGAATTGATGATTGATTTTAAAAGTTTGAAAAAGAAATATAAAGTTTTGAAAACTGAAAACTTAAATTTAGTTAAGGAGAAAAATGAATTAAGTCTTGTACTTAAAGATTTAAAAGAAAAGAAACTTCTCTTAATGAAGAAAATGATTTTACTCATAAGATTGATTTGCTGAAATCTGAGAATGAAAAATTAATTAAAGAAAAAGAATCAATCTCAAATGAAAATAATTGTTTAAAGAAAGAAGTCAAAAAATATAAAGACATTGTTGAGAAATTTACTTTAAGCTCAACTAAATTAAACATGATTCTAGATAGTCAAAAGGCTGTTTTTGACAAAGCTGGGCTAGGGTATAACACTTTAAGAAAACAAAAATCATTAAAAAATATTTTTGTAAAAGCTAACCAAAGCAATATTTCTTGTTTTAAATGCAATCAAAAAGGACACAAATCCTTCGAATGTAAAACCTTAATGAACAACAAGAAATTAAAAAATATTAAAACTAAGAAAATATGGGTTCCGAAAGGAACAATTTTTATTGCTGCTAACCATGAAGGACCCAAGAAAGCTTGGGTACCTAAGCATAAAGTTTGATGATACTGCAGGAATGTCTTGTGGCCAAAAGATCAAACAAGAAGTGGTATCTTGATAGCGGCTGCTCAAGACATATGACGGGTGACAAAGAGGAATTCATCACCCTAGAAGAAAATGTTGGTGGAGTTGTGACATTTGGCGATAACGGTAAAGGTCAAATTTTGGGCCTTGGTAAAGTTCGCATAACTCCATCTATAGTAATTGATAATGTACTTTATGTTAATGGTTTGAAGCATAATCTAATTAGCATAAGTCAATTATGTGATAAAAACTTTAATGTTTCTTTTAAATCTTCTTTATGCACTGTAACTAATTCTATTGATGATAGCATTGTTTTTACTGGTTATAGATTTGGCAATATATACTTAGTTTGACACAGACAAAACTTCTAAGAGTAGTCATTGCCTAATCACTGATAATGCTAACATTAATGATATTAGTTGGTTGTGGCATCGTAGATTAGGTCATGCAAGCACACACCTTATTTCAAAACTAATTAAAATGGATTTAGTCAAAGGTTTACCTAAGTTAGATTTTGAAAATAATAAAATCTGTGATGCATGTCAATTTGGAAAACAAACTAGAAGTTCATTTAAATCTAAAAACGTTGTTTCAACTTCTAGGGGACTAGAGCTACTTCACATGGATCTTTTCGGACCGACTAGAACCACAAGTCTAGGAGGAAAGAAATATGGTCTAGTGATTGTAGATGATTATTCTAGATATACTTGGGTAATGTTTTTAGCTCACAAGGATGAGACTTTCTCGATGTTCCTGAAATTTTTCAAGAAAGTCACAAATGAGAAAACACTACTATAGTATCTCTTAGAAGTGATCATGGAACAGAATTTGAAAATCACTTATTTGAAAATTTCTGCACTGAAAATGGAATTAATCATAATTTCTCAGCCCCTAGGACTCCACAACAAAACGGTGTAGTTGAAAGAAAGAATAGGACTTTAGAAGACATGGCCCGTACCATGCTTTGTGAAAGCAACTTACCAAAGTATTTTTGGGCGGAAGCAATTAACACAGCATGTTACATCTTAAACAGAGCTTTAATAAGACCAATATTAAAGAAAACACCTTATGAATTATGGAATGAAAGAAAACCTAATATAAAATACTTTCATGCATTTGGATGTAAATGCTTCATTCATAATAATGGTAAAAACAACTTAGGAAAATTTGATGCTAAATCAGATGAAGGAATTTTTCTAGGTTATTCAACAACTAGTAAGGCATATAGAATCTTTAACAAGAAAACCTTAGTAGTTGAAGAATCCATTCATGTAGTTTTTGATGAGTCTTTAGCAACTGGATCTGAAAAGATTAATGATGAGGAAGATACAAACATAATTGAGAAAGATCTTGAAAAACTTAATATTGAAGTATCTTCTGATCATGAACAAGAGGCTAAAGATGATGATTCACATAAGGATGATGATGTTAATAATGATCATAATGATGTAGATCTTCCAAGAGATTGGAGATATGCTTATAGTCATCCTAAGGAATTGATTATAGGTGATCCATCTCAAGGAATAAGGACTAGATCATACATGAGAAATATTAGTAATCATCTTGCATTTGTATCACAAATAGAACCTAAAACTATAGAAGAAGCTGAAAAAGATAATAATTGGATGTTAGCTATGCAAGAAGAACTTAATCAATTCACTAGAAATAATGTTTGGACTTTAGTGGAAAGACCTAAAAACCATTCAATCATAGGAACTAAATGGGTTTTTAGAAATAAGTTGGATGAAAATGGCATAGTAATTAGAAACAAAGCTAGATTGGTTGCTAAAGGATATAGTCAAGAAGAAGGCATTGATTTTGATGAAACCTTTGCACCTGTAGCTAGACTAGAAGCCATTAGACTATTACTTGCATTTGCATGTCATATGAACTTTAATTTATTTCAAATGGATGTAAAAAGCGCATTTCTAAACGGTTTAATAAATGAAGAAGTTTATGTAGAACAACCACCAGGTTTTGAAGATCACGAGTTTTCAAATCACGTTTTTAAATTGCACAAAGCACTATATGGTCTGAAACAAGCACCTAGAGCTTGGTATGATAGGTTAAGTAAGTTCTTAATAGAAAATGATTTTACAAGAGGAAATGTTGATAAAACTTTGTTTTTGAAAAGAAAAAGTAAAGATTTACTGGTAGTACAAATATACGTAGATGACATTATTTTTGGTGCTACTAACGAATCTCTCTGTCAAGAATTTGCAAAGTTGATGCAGGGAGAATTCGAGATGAGCATGATGGGAGAACTCAACTTCTTCCTTGGACTCCAGATTAAACAATGTAAGGAGGGAATCTTTATCAACCAAACCAAGTACACAAGAGAACTACTCAAAAAGTTTGGTATGGAAACAATGAAACCCCTCGGAACACCAATGAGTCCTTCATGCAAGCTAGACAAAGACGAAGAAGGTAAGAAGGTTGATCAGAAGTATTATCGAGGTATTATCGGATCCCTTCTCTATTTAACAGCAAGTAGACCAGATATAATGTTTGCAGTATGTTTGTGTGCTAGATTTCAAGCTGAACCTAAAGAATCACATTTAATAGCTGTTAAAAGAATCTTAAGATATCTAAATGGCACAAAAGATGTAGGTTTATGGTATTCTAGAGACTCCACATTAAACCTAATTGCATATTCAGATTCTGATTATGCTGGATGTAAAATTGATAGAAAAAGCACAAGTGGTGCATGCCATTTCTTAGGAAGTAACTTAATCACATGGTTTAGCAAAAAGCAAAATTCAGTTGCATTATCAACTACTGAAGCTGAATATGTAGCAGCTGGAAGTTGCTGTGCGCAAATCCTATGGATTAAGCGACAACTTGAAGACTATGGCATCAAACTTAATAAGACACCCATAAAATGTGATAATACTAGCGCAATCAATTTAACGAAAAATCCAATTCAACACTCAAGAACAAAACACATAGAAATTAGATATCACTTTATAAGGGAACATGTAGCTAATGATGAAATTTGTTTAGATTATGTAAACACTGAAGAACAATTAGCTGACATTTTTACAAAACCCCTAAGTGAAGAAAGGTTTGAATATCTAAGAGGAGAATTAGGAATTTGTAATCCTTTTGAGTAAATTTTGGAATCTTAAGGAAATATATCTAGAATTCCTTCAAATTCTTAAAATCTTAAGGAAATTTTATCTAGAACTCATATCAAATTGATCTCTCAAAGTTCATGATTTTTAATCATAGTCAAAGATCAATTTTTGGACTTATTTCGGATTCCCTGAAACTCAATCTAATTTTTTCTCTGATTTTGTCCGGGAGCCGACTCGAGAGTTTCGGAGTCGACTCGAGTTTCTGCTGAAACTCAGGAGTCGACCCCTCCTCTGAGCGAGTCGACTCGAGATCGTGTCCGTGCTCTGTGACTTGTCGCGAGCCGACTCCACACTTTGCGCGAGTCGACTCGACGTGGTCCCAGTTAATTTATTTAGGGCACGAGTCGACCCGACGGACATTCCATTCTTCCAAAATCTTCCAAATCCTCTCCAAAACTTTCCCAAAACCCTCCAATCTTCAATTAACCTCCGATTAGACAATCCTTCAAGATCAATGGCACCTAAAACTCGAGGAGCAAGCTCAAGTGGGGCCGGTGTGAAGAGGAAAAGGACCGTCCGACGACCCGTCCGCGAGCCGTCTTCGGATTCTTCCTCTACTCCTTCGGCTAATGTTCCTCCAGCTCCAACACCAGCTCCTATCCCCCAGGTAGATCTCCTAGCCAGTAAGATAGTGACCACGGGAAGGAAAGTGGATTTCGAGTTGTTTGAAAATGAAGGTTTTATTATTGGTAGGCAGCTTATAGAGATGGGTCTTGAGTATATTTGTTCTTTGGATGCCCAACGTATCCTGCTTTGGTAAAGGAATTTTACAAGAACTTGTCTAGAGGAGACGATGGCCTTGTGAGCAAGGTTAGAGGAATCGGTTTGAACATTACATCTTCCATCCTTTCTAGACTTTTGAAATTACCACTATCTGGACCTTCTACATTTGCACCTGAAGATAGGTCTCCTGCTCTCAATCGTCTTTTGAACCGGAACTTTGAGGGATTTGAGGAAGTCCTTGCAAGTCAACTGCCATTGGAGTTAAGGCTTTTGCACAATATTTGCAGCAGAATCTTATTTCCCAAGACAGGCCGGTTTGATTATGTTTCAGAACGGGATATCTTTATCATGGATGCTGTTGTATCTGGAAAACCATTCAATCTGCCTAGGATGATGATTTGGTATATTGCAGACTGTAGTGGGAAGAAGAAATCGCTTACCCTATGGCATGGTATTGACTAAATTATTTCTTAGCCAAGGGATCGTGTTCAGTGATGATGAGCCAAAGAAAGAGTTAAGGCATACTGATTATTATACTTTGGCTACTATTCATCGCATGGGATTTATTAAGAAAAATGGAAGTTGGGAGAGAAAGACTGATACTGAAGATAGAGACTTAGATGCAGAGGCACCTAGAGATTCCTTGAGACATTCTCTCCGGAGCCTCCTCAGCATTCATCTGTTCCAGATCCTATCCCTGCTCCTACTATTGATCCTGCACAGTCTTCCACTATTTCATCTGCTAGTTTTTCTGAAACTCAGTTGGATCAACTTCGATCTTTATTCAAGTCTGAGTTGAGTGATCAAGAGAAGAGATTGAAAGATGAATTTAATGATAAGTATATGAACTTAAAAGAAGCATTATATTCTCTTAGTGATCGGGTTGCCTTGATAGAGTCCACTCTCAGTTCAGCTACAGGTTCCTTAAGTGAAAATTTAAAGAATATCTTTGAAGAACTCAAGGACATCTGTGGTGACTCGGAGACTTACTCCCAAAGCAACGCCGAGCTTAAAGATAAAATCCAATCTGCTTGCACCTTTGTTGATAATAAACTAAAAGACTATGTTGGGATTCAATGCGAAGGGATGAAGCAAATTGTAGACCATTTGAATAGGATCACTAGAAGAAATTTTTAAGTTTTCATGTAACCCTTTTGATGTAGTAATTTACTTTCAATGCAATGTACAAGTTTATTTCCATGTACTTTCATTTGAAGTAATGAAAATATTTGATGCTTCACTTTTTGTCTATCTCAATTGTGAGTACCCTTGAATATCTTTGAATGCTTATGTTTAAATTGATATAATTTTGAATATCTCAATACTCAATTGATAACTAAGATGCTGAATGAATTCGAATGAGTTTAATCAATTTGATGCTCTGATGCATCTCAACCTTTTTGTTGATTACAAAAAAGGGGGAGAGATTTATATGATTTAATCGTATATGCATCATCATATAAGGGGGAGAGAACTAGAATTAAATAAGGGAGAGAGAATTAAACAAGAAAAAGAATATGTTTCACATAAGGGGAGAGACAAATTGAATTTCACAAAGGAATTGCTTAAGTTTTTGATTTTGAAAAATTTTAAGATTAAGGTTCATAGGGGGAGCTACCTCATTGAGGGGGAGCCTTTCCATGAACACAAAAGCTGATTTTGGAATCACAAATTTTTTCAATTTTTAATGCATATACTCAATGTTTTTGTCATCATCAAAAAGGGGGAGATTGTTGAGAAATTATTGAAACATAATTGCCCCAACTTTATTGATTTTGATGATTTCCAAAAGCCATGAGTACATTAAAGAAAACATTGTGTTTATTTATCACAAATCTTGAGCTTATTCAAATTGAAATGAATGAACCTTCAATGGTCATATTAAAAGAGTCTTGAATCTATTAGAAGAAGGAATTTCAAGTTCTAAGCTTAAAAGAATTCTAAAAGGAATTTTACACTTTGTATTTCAATCAATAAAATCTTGGAACATGTCTTGAATCCATGACAAACATCATATTTAATGAGTTCAAGTCAAATTTATATTTTAAATTTAATTGGGACAAGTTTTAAAGTAAATCAGAACATTTTTCTGATTTTTGTATCGGTCCCGAGCCGACTCAAGGGTTTCCGAGTCGACTCCCCATATTGCCTGAGTTTCTCGAGTCGACTCCCCAAA